>VJMH01005103.1:0-257486 GCA_009835185.1 Aphanomyces stellatus | reverse complement strand
GCCGACCAAGTGCCGTCGGGCGTCCGTTTCATTGTCTCGGTCTTTTGCGCCGTCGAAATTGCCGACTTGGGCAACGAAGGCGCTGTCTATGGCCTCGTCACGTCTGTGAGCAACCTCACCAGTCCCGTTGCTGCTGTCCTCTACAAATACGTCGATTCGTTCTTCCGCGTCACGAACGAAGACATGTTGCAAGACTCGGCGGCCGTGCGATGGGATGTCACCTACACGTTTATCTTTTCGTATGCGATGAAGCTCGCGTCACTTTCGTGGCTCTTTTTGCTCCCGCCCCAAAAGGCCCATTTGCAACGCTTGAAGCGTCACGGCACCACCAGCCCTGTCGCAGGGGCCATGATTGTCCTTGCCTTCCTCATCCTCCTAGTATTCTCCATCGTCACCAATCTCATGTCGATCTTTCCCTCCACGTGGTGCTATCGCCTTGCTGGCGGTCGAGGTGCCACATGCTTTCAAAAGATGGCAGTCGCTGCCAGAAAAACCAACTAATTTAATTCAAGATTGCATTGTACTCGTATCCTTTGAGAGCGTCTAGCGTTCACGTTCAATGGTTGACGAGGTGACTCGACATAGTACTCCCTCCAGTTTTGCTTGATTTATTTAATGATATGCGTGAGAAGAATTTTGAATCGCTCCGTCCCATTCTCAAAGCTGGTCCGACCTACGAATGTGCCCTGGGGCAAAATTGTACTACGTAGTAAAATCATAGTTTTGTGCCTATCGTTTGATGGCAAGCCAATATCAATCGGACAAATCAATCGGCAAGTGTCGTATTATTTGGGGCCAAGCATATTCAACGATACAATCCTTCTTGGAGCGTTGCA
This sequence comes from Aphanomyces stellatus, assembly GCA_009835185.1. Taxonomy (NCBI): domain Eukaryota; phylum Oomycota; class Saprolegniomycetes; order Saprolegniales; family Verrucalvaceae; genus Aphanomyces; species Aphanomyces stellatus. The sequence continues at coordinate 256,650 of VJMH01005103.1, read as the reverse complement.
AAATAAATTTTGAAGCCTTCATGCCTCAAACACAGAGAATATTCAGTCCTGTGTGAAAAGAAGCGTGTTTGCAGGAAACCACCACGAAAGATTGAATTTATTATAGTAGTCCGCACCCAAGTCAAAAAATGAGGCCTTCGCCGAATTAATTGATTCCAGACACGAGGATAGTATATGCATATCCAGCACAGGCACAAATTCCCATGTATGCAGTCCCGCTTCCAGCCAACAACTCTACCTCCTAGTACTTCAAGCTTATTTCTTGAAGCTGTTTTGATTGGGTTGCCACCAAATGAATGTAAAATATATTTTCATTGTCTCAATTGGATCGTCTGGGCGACAGAGTTGTGATTGACAGTTGCTTGCTTGTACCATCGCTTTACGTGGACAAAACATTCCGATTTCAAGTCAGTTTCTTTCTGGGATGGTATATCGGACCACTGGGACGCTCCAAACATCTAGTCCCAAACTAGTCGATCAGGAGGAACGTCTTGCTGAGAACGATAGTCGACGCCTGCAGAAAGCCATGCACGACTCTGGGAGAATTATTGCATTCGTGAAGTTGCCTGGAGGCTGGATTGCCCCTGTGAAGATGGCATCAAATCTTGCTTTCACTGTCTTTTTCTTGTTTTCACCAGACGAGAAACGTGCTGACAAGCTGTTTGAAGTTTTCAACAATGTCATAACTTCAAAACACGTGTTGTTCAAGTGTATGCGAAATGCATCTGTCTGCATTTTGAACTGACTTGTTGCGACCACATGTCGCTACATGGCAGAACATTCTGGCAATATATTTCACCTTGGACGTAATTCTTTTCTATTTTTCTCCAGACTCGACACCCAAATCTGTTAGATTTAGTGCACGCACGAAAATTTCTGGCCTGGTATACAAAACTCACGCGCGAGATAAAATTTGAGAACCATCGAGGAAATAATAAAACACAAGGTCGTGTCCACGTGCATTGCATCTAAAGACCTGATGGTGGCGTTCCCGTGTGGCTCAGATGTCTCGGACAGTCAGAGGTCGACCAATTGACTTTCCCTCCCGAGATCTCAAATGGGCACATGGTGAGGCGTTGCATTATGTTGAAGCACAAGACAACGACGGCGTTTCGAACACCAATTCGAACTTGCTGGTTCCATCAAAATCCTCGCTAATCGAATTGTGCTCCTGTGTCAACTAATTTTCCAAGTTTCCTCATTGGAATGGGTAACCACACGTCCGCATTTCTAAACTAATTGCATTCTTCCTATCAGGAAACTCCCGCGGGTCGCCATTGAATGATCCGTTTCCATCGCCAAGGGCGCTTGAAAATACTTGAACGGGCATCGATCGACGAAAGAATCGATGGGTAAATAACAATGGGGCGACTGTATATATTCTGTCATAATTCAAACTGGACACCGGTGTTGGCATCGAGGATATCTGAAAGAAAGACTAGGCATTCTTTCAGTTGGCTTTGACTACACGAGTACGACAATGGCTCGCAGCCATCCATAAAGTCTTCGACTTCATCGACATAATGAGGATCCAAGAGATCCATCAGATACTCGGACGACAACGACGATGGGCTCCGAGGACTTTTGCAAAGGCTGTCGACGCAGTGCATGGCCTTTCGGCGACGGGCGGGCTTGATGCGAAGGCCACGCTCATGGCGAGCGATCTTTTCCTTGCATTTCTGAGCGTGTGTTCGGATTTGGCGGACGCTGCGCGTGCCGACGATGGCAGCCACTCGTTTCCAAGGCCCGTCAGGGTATAAACGCATGCCTTCGAGGAACCGGTGGTGCTCTTGAAGGGTCCAGGTGCCTGAGCCTTCTTCGTCAAGACCAAGGTGGCCGGAGTAATAATCCATAGACGTGTGGGGCATTTGCAGTGAATTGAAGAATGAAGCAGGAAATGGCGATGACCGCTGCGGGCATGTCGCTAAGGTTTCAGATACATATGTTTCAGGGGACCTAAGGGGGCGCTGGATTGGAGACGTCGGGGGTAGGTTAACCAGTGGCGTATGCGGAATAATCGACCCTTCATTTGGATGCAAGTTATCAGGCTGACCAAACCTTGCCACCGTCCACTTCGCATACTGTAGTTGACACAGCATGAGCATTTTGTCAGCCTCCTTGAGGTCGCAAATTACTCGCCTACTTTTGAAATACTTCGAAGTAAATCTCTTACTAGTATACTTCGAAGCATTACGTAGTAGAATTACTGCAATTTGATTTTATCGTCTTGATCAAACTTTACAATGCATTTACTTGGCTTAACCAAGATAAAGCTGACTGAGAAAACTTTCTACAGTTGAATATTTGTGAATGTAGTGCCCAAAATACTACGGAATGGAGCGCTTCCCACTTGATTCAAACTTCAGGGCTGTAAAAAGGTAATATTACCTTAATCTCCCAGCAAATGGACTAATCGGAGTCAGGAAATGCCCACTAGTCTTGCCTTTACGATCCCAGCGCACAAAATTCTCATCCAGGGATGACAAGTCGCACTCAAATCCCAGGTGCAAGACGTTCGAACGATGTGACAAAGCTGTAATTGCGTGTCGAGTTATTCGAATGCAGGAGTCACAAGACAACGCAAACCATAATCCATCATTGAAGTGGGCATTTGAAAGCTAGTGAAAATGCAGTTGATTCTCGGTTGGGGTCATTCGAACCATCGAGGAGCAGCGGGGGACTTAAATGTCCCGATATCTCCACCACTACATCCAGCTCAAGGTGGCTGGGACACGATCACCGACCTTTTTGTAGCCCCCCACCATCATGCGCTGTTTGTGGTAAATGAATGTGCGTTCATCGTCGAGTCCCTTTCGCATATCCAACTCTCCCTTGAGTCGAACCAAGCACGTGGCATCTTCCTGGTTTGCTATCACTTGCACCAAAGGTGAGCAAATCCTTTACCGCCACGAGACACTTGGAAGTTGTACTTTAGGTGTCATGCACCCAACCATATGAGTACAAAATAAGGCCTGACAACTACAAAAATTGCTAATACCTCCGACTCTGAAGAAACGACCGACATCAGGAATTTGAGTTTTAGAGGGTTCCAGTGACTCAATTTCGCTCGGTTTTTTTGCAATGATTGATTCAACCCGATATACATTCGGACAAATACTCCAACTCCAAAACTGTTTTTCCACCAGCAGAGGAGTGTGGTAAAACCTTCTTGATTGGATAATTCTATTTTGTCGATACCTCTATTTTATAACGCATTATCACTTTAAACAGGTTTGGCAAGTAGCTGTAGGTTTGTATTCTATTTTACGCTTTTATATAAATATTGATGCATATTTTATCCGTCACTTTCATAAACCGATAAATGCCGAATAAACCTGCCAAACTGAAATCGATCGTTTCTTCCAGGTCGGAGGTAATATTGGTAATGCCAAGCAGTCAACAATGGTGCAATTGACATTGAGAGTACACAATCGGTACATAAAAATTTATTGCGATTTCGAAACCTAGATAGAATTTCCTCCATTCACCCAGCCAAACAATGGCAGATGAGGTCGTCAAATTCTTTTGTTTCAATATAATATACAACAGCTCTTGAGGGCTCGCAAACACATCAGTGTGTGCATCAAACGGCGTTGTCAATTCTTAACTTCGAATTGAAGCACTTGAACTTCGAAGCCCAAGACAGTTTGGGGTAATTAACCAAAGTAACATCCATCTGATGTGAACAAAACGTCTTCGCAGTTAACCAACTACACATTCGGTGTGAACAGAACACTTTGGCAGTTTTCCAGCCATTCGTACGTTGGAAACGCCGCGAAATATTGCACGCGGGCTTTGAGTTGTCCTGTCCCCAACCACAAAAATTCCATGAATCCAGGACACACACTGAATTCATTATGGACACGAGGACAAGTTTTGATTATCCAATGCATTATTTTCAGGGATACATCGTGAGTTATCCGGTCCAATCGGAAACAAATGCGTTGGTCAACGACAAGAAATTTCCTGCGCCGAATAATGTCTCTTTCGAGTCGATCTTCACTGAATGGGTGAACGGAACGATCTGGCGACAGATGATCGATCGAACCTCGAGTTCGTTACTCGCATTTACGTGGACAGAACTTTTCCCTTTCTTGTCAGTTTCTATCTGGGAAGGTCAATCGAACCACAGTTCGTGCTCCAGACCTCCAATCCAACTCTTGTCGAGCGGGTGTCACGTAATTTAAATTATTTCCTCACTAAGAATGAAAGTCAGCGCACACAGGAGGCTATTGTTGCGTCGTGGGGCCGTCTCCCCCGAACGACGGCGCAATGTTGTTTTGCAACCGAGCCTGCCGAGTTTTGAATTGAATTCGAATAATGACTTCATCCGCTGCAATGTGTTCAATTTTCACAATAGCGCAATGGAGGGCATCCATGCTACAAGCTGTTTGAAGCTTGCACATTGTGGCAACGTCAAAGCATTTGTCTGCCAAGTGCATGCAAAATTCATAATACTCCGGAGTTCTATCTACATACCGGCGTTGTCACTGATTTGTTCGCAGCACATGTCCCTACATGGCAGAAATTTCTACCTTGCTGGACACCAAAACTTTGAGAGTAGCTGGTCGATGATTTCACTTTGCATGATATTCACTTTGTTCATTGCCTCATGAATCTACACTTAAAGTGTTGTCGGAACCAGTGCACGCTGAAAACGCGCCCTTCTGGCTGGTACTTGTAATGCATTGATGAAAATTTTAACTTTCTTCTACATCTTCGACATCATGCTGCCCAGTGACCGCCTTCAGTTCCCCTGTCGGTGGCACTCGGCGTCCGTCCAAAAGAAATCTTCAAACTTACAACCCCTCACCCCCAGTAAAATACTACCTAGTACTGGTGTATCTGATTGGCAGGAATGAAACTCAAATAAGGCCATGTGGTCTAAACCATGTGCCTTGCGCCTGAAAACCTGTAAATGACGTGCGGCGTATGGCTCAAATGTCTCGTTTGCTGGACACGAATATTGTAGATGTCGCCAAGTGTGCATGAAATTGCCGCTGGACAGGCCAACTTGGAGCCAAGCCGGGAAGGGGTCGGCAAAAAGACCGGCCAATCAGCTTTATCCATGGTAGTTTGACTAATTTTCCCAAGGCGAGTCAATGTGTTTGATTTTCGAAGAGCGACCCACGAATCAGTTAGACTTGGTCGATGAAACCAAAACTAGTAACGAGGGCTACAACCCTTTTGAAAGCAGAACTCGCACAAACAAGGCAACTGCTTGGAGTGTAGCCATGTCAGTGGCACGAGCTCAAGTGCAGGTAAAAACGACATTAAATAGCGAAATATGTAGATATAGAAGGGAGATTTATCAAGGCCGATCTCGACTATATCCAAGCCCCTAACTAACTTTTTAAGATGAAGATGTTCAAGAAGGATATGCAGCAGTCCATCGTATCTCTATTTTGACTGGTAACGATGGAAAAGGACTGACAACGAATAAAAATGACAAAGGTTCACATGTATGATGTCAGTCATAACTCAAACTGGACACCGCTGTTGGCGTCAAGGACATCTGAGAGGAAGATGAGGCATTCTTCCAGTTGATTTTGGCTGCACGAGTACGTCAGTGGCTCACAGCCATCCACAAAGTCATCGACTTCGTCGACCGAGAGCGGGTCCAAAAGAACCATGAGTGACTCTGACGTCAACGACGACGGGCTCCGAGGACTTTTGCAAAGGCTGTCGACGCAGTGCATGGCCTTTCGGCGACGGGCGGGCTTGATGCGAAGGCCACGCTCATGGCGAGCGATCTTTTCCTTGCATTTCTGAGCGTGTGTTCGGATTTGGCGGACGCTGCGCGTGCCGACGATGGCAGCCACTCGTTTCCAAGGCCCGTTCGGGTACATGCGCATGCCTTCGAGGAACCGGTGATGCTCTTGGAGAGTCCATGTGCCTGAGCCTTCTTCGTCGAGACCAAGGTGGCCGGAGTAATAATCCAAAGACGTGTGGGGCATTTGCGATGAATTGAAGAATGACATAGGAAAAGGATTCCGCTCCGATTTGCGTGTTGCTAAAAATGCAGGTTCATCAACTTGTCGCGGAAAAACGCACTACATATGCGTTGTGCGAACCCCTTGTTACAAGTGGCGATTGTACCACTGGGAGGAAAAATCGACATTTTGCATATGTGTGGGTGCGTCCATTGGGGATTAGGTCCTAGGTGACCTTTTTACGGTACGCGAGGAATAATCGACACTGCGTTTTAAGGCAAGTTACAGCTGTATCAGATTGACCGAACCTTGCCACCGTCCACTTCGCATACACAGTCTGGTAATTTTAAATATGCTTTGTAGTCCTTTGGGATGAGGGCGCGAAATAACAGTTGCTAGTCGAAACTTTGGTGTGGCATGACATGGTGTAAGGACGTCGTTGAATCGTTTTCAATTGAAGTTTCAAACAATAAGTGCGAAATCTGTCCATGAATTAACTTGTACTGTTGATTTGGCACGATGGTTCTGTGTGCGGAAGTGGCCGCGGCAGTCAAATGTGCGACACCATCCGGTTGCGGACTCTGCCCCTTAATTGACCAACATTTCCCAGCTCCTCAAGTGAAACTGTCAGAGCCAGTTAACGTAAACTGTTCGGGCATTTGCGACCGCAGCGCACGAATTCGCAAGCAGGTCCTCCCAGCCACATGCACCTGGCGTTTGGAAACACGATACATGGCTGTGATTGTTTGTCGTTTGGTTGGAGTCACAACGAATGCAGGACTCGAAGGGGGACTCTAGTCATTCACAGGCTAATCAATCTTGCACCTCAGCCTCCGTCCAAAAGCAGGTTAAGAGGTTGTGATTCCAGGAATCCAGGACTCATATGAGGACTCAAGTTGAACCACATCCAGTGGGCACCTGGGACTGCGACACAATCGACGACTGTTTTACCAGGTATGTCTTTTCCGCCAGCATCTGTGTGTGCTTACAATTGGCCAGCTAGTTGTAACATATGGGTGTGTTTCACATACACCACACGGTCTAAAGCCACAAGGTATGGCATGTAAATGCCATCAAAATGCTTCTTTCCATACGTGTCATCCTTGTTTATTCGCCTACCCCGATGCCACTCAATCGCCACACCAATGTGAGGCTCCGAACAAATGCAGGCTTTGGGCAGCTGCAGAATTGTCTCTCCAACGTTCTGGTGGGATCATCGTCGACCCAGCAACCGCAGGCCTCGCACGCCGCTGGGTGGGACCAAGGTTGGGTAGACAACATCCCCAACAGTGGTCCCACCCAGCGGTTACGTTCCCCCGTCGTGTGCGTCGGCGCATGGCGGTTACACTGAAACCGCAGGTCAAGCGTTCCGTTGTCTGCCAAAATGAATACTTAGTATAAGTAAGTTATCGAGTTTTGTTCCCGGTGGAATGTGAATCGTCCCGTTAAACTCACTTGCCCGACTTCTCGCGAGACAATGTCTAGCGGGATCCCCTGCTCCGCGTGCGGTGCTGTGAACCCAATGATCTTTGCCAAGTGCATGAGCTGCAAGCGTGTCCTCGCAAATTGGCGAAGCAAAGTCCGTTGCTCCATGAGCAGCTCGTCACCCTTCAAGAGAATTCGCCCACCTTGAACGGGAAGTCGAAGAGCGCGAGGAGATTATGCCGTGCACCAGCAGCAGGATCGTCGCCTTGAAGAGGAGCAAACGTTGCTGGACAAATTGGAGCATGAGACCTCGACGCTCGAACGCAGGAAACACGCCATCGCGACGTCCGTGGCGGCGTTTGAACAGGCAAACGCCAAATTTGAATCGACCAAAGCTGCAATAGCAAGTCAGACGCGGCAAAGACTTAATGTATCCGGTAATTGGAGACGCAGCTCGAGGAGGCATTGCAAAAGATCAGACGAGAGAATCTGAAGGAGTTCCCCCGCCAGTGATTGGCGTCCGAGCCGTGCCAAAGAAACGACCCGGGCTAGCCCGACAGTCAGTCGACAGGATGTTACGCCGGCTGTCGAAGATAGATGCAACCAAGAAGTAAGGCCGCCCCCTCCCAGAATGATAATAATTTTGCCCCTAGAGGATAGAACTCGACCGCCATGTCAAACGGATGGCTTCCAGCCAGCCATAGTCGGTACTAGTATGGTAATAATGGATATGCGCACCATTCTTTTATCTTTGATCAATGCTCATTTCTTCGTGTTTGTTACATCCCTGCATTAATAAGATTCGAAGTAATGCTTATGGTGGAGCCAGAACGCAGTTATGTCCGTTGGAATGGGAGTATGATAACTGTGATAAAGGCTTCGTTTCGAGAAAACACTGCAACATTGATTTGAACACCAGAAATTTTCATATGACGTAGCATGCAGTTGGACTCGACATTCCAAACCACCTCGCGAAGGCGATTCATTTGAATAATATGGATGCCGTGTCCGGTGTTCAACACCTTTTGACGATTAAATTAGGCAGTCGACGCCTTGTGGCGCTTCCACGCGTGTATCCCAATAAACACAATACTAGGGGAGGCGCACTCTCCGCAAGCGTGTTATAGATCAACTCCTTCCGAAGGATCTAACACAAATTGGAAACTGAAGGAAATGGGAACAGGCACTAAACCTATCCCTACTGGATCTAGCCAATCAGAGGAATCTATTCTACCCAATGGGCGACCGTTCAACTTCAACCGTCGCCGGCTCGAAGGATCTGATTGGCCCACAGGAGCCAATCAGATCACTCCATTCCTGGAGCTTGATTGACCTTTGCCAGGATCATGCACCCGAGACCAGCCTTCAGGCAGTCTCGGAGTATGGCGTGGGCTGGCTGGGCTTATACAAGCCCAGCGATGCATGAGGGCGAACTAGAAGCTCAAGCCTTCTAATGCGCGCGCCACACACCTACAGTTTTCAAGTATGTGGGTGCGCTCGGGCAGATCTTGAAGGGCAATGATTCCTCTCAATTATAGCGATTTGATGCATTTGTTACTTTATCTATACCGAATCAAGGGCAATAAAAGCAACGGCATGCTCGCACGTTTGAAAACATTCAGTCGAGTGCGGATGAAATTGCGCCGTGCGCCGGCTGGCAGGGAACACCTTGCCATGATGACTACAAATTGTTGCGTAAGGTTTCACATTGCAGATTGATGATGCCAAGTTGAACGGTTTGAAGTAACTCGCGAGGGACAAAATGTTCTTCGTTGTTAGTTTGCATAGTGTAGTTTCAATCGCATTTGACTCTATTCTATGGTTGCTGACTTGAACAATGTCGAAATTCATCAAATTGTCTTTGAACATTGACCCACAGGATAACTATTCGCTTGAAATTGGTGATCACAACATCTAATGTCGCGGCAATGTCGTCCTTCAGAGAGCATAGACGACGCAGACGCTAACTCGCATGCGTGCAGCTTGGCTTGGCTGTCGTCGATGGCCTTGGGGCACTTCCACTTCAAAAGTTTGCTGTCAAAGACTTCAATGTAAATTAAAGAAAATGAGATCAAAATCAAGACGAACGTAGCCATATTTGGTTCAGCTCTTCGACGAGTTTACATTTTCCACGTCCAAGATGTTGAGTGGCGCGTTGGAGTCGTCGTCGTCGTCGCTCGACAAAGGCGGCGGCAACAGCAACGGCCGTTTCTTGGCTTTTCCGTTCATTGGCGGCATCCGCTTGGATTGTCGTGGGACTGGTGGCGTCTGTGTCTCCATGTCCTCTTCGTCACTCGTGAGCAAGAGCGAGGCGGGCGACGGTCGCATAATCTTTCAACGTTATTTTGTCCTTTCGTCAGTGTTGGTCATCCAAGAACTTTCGTCAGGGATTCAAAGAGTCGTTCATGTGGCAAACGAAAATTGCTAAAATGGTTTCCCCGCGTTTTTGAAGCGAGACGAATGCCACGCAATGGAAAGCTGAAACAAATTCGGTTGTTGAATGGCAAATGCCGCACATAAAATTCAAACGAGAGATTTCTATCTCTTCTACGGCACCACACATTGCAGGGCAACATGAGAGAGTCGAGATCCCAACACACTTGAGACGACATCACGTGTACCAGCGGTCTGTTTGTTTGACAACAAACGCTCTAGCAAGCGGGCTTGTCGCCTTGGTTCCACACGCGCGCGGCGCGGGCGTAGCTAATCAAACCCGCGTGGACTTCCTTGCCGCGAGTACGGATCGTGGAGGCCGGCACGACAAAACCCGAGCCGGAGATTTCAATCGTGATGCCAGGCTTGGTGTAATTGCGGAAAAAGTAATCACGGACGTTGCCATAGGTCGGGTAGAGGCGTTGCATGACGTCGTATTCGCCACCAACGGCCTTCATGCCAGCTTGCACCGCGTTCGCGAGTGTCTTGTAGCGGCCAAGGTACGGCTCGGCGGGGTCCTTGGTCGTATCACCAAAGGGGTAGAGCACCGCCGCGGCATTCGTGTGAAAGTCGATGGCGCCATCGATTTCCTTGTGGGCTTGGAAAAAAGTATGCAAACCGGCCGTCTCGGGCTCGCTCAACTCGTATGGACCCGGGTAGACTTCAGAGCCCGGACGTTCGTTGTCGGCGTTAAAGTAGGGCGTCGGCCAATTGCGGTTCAAATCAACGCCATTGGCGCTCACACGGAGCATGCGTTGGCCGGTCCATGTCTTGAGGTAGCTGTCAAGGTTGACAATCGGAACCAAGATCAAATCGTACGTGTCCAAGACACTTTCGGTGTTGGTGGTCAACGCATCCAACGTCGCTGCGACGCCATAGAGTGTCGACGACGCCGATGCCCACTCACGGGCGTGTTGCACGGCTTGGGTGTAGATGGCCTTGACGTTCTTTCCGTTCGAGAGTTTGTAGCCAACGATCGTCCGGCCTTCAAACGTCTTGGACACATCAAACTTGGAAATGGTCGTCGGGTGTTTCTTTTGCAACGCATCAAGAAAGCCATAGATTTGATCGGCCGTGCGAAAGCAATCAAAGAAGCCGTTGGTCGTGTATTGGCCCGGCGTGAGCTTGTCGAGGTAGCCTTGGGTCACCTTGTGGCATTCGCGGTTCACGTCGGCGTCGTCTTGGATCGCTTTGGCTTCTTCGGGTGAGTAGACAGTGTCCTTGTCGTTGATCGAGTCGGCAACAGCAACGTTGACGGCGGCGGCAGCGAAAACGAGGCTGGAGAGGAGCTTCATTCGATCGTGCGGATTTGAAAATGAGCAATAGCACAGATCATATCGGTGTTGAAGTACGAAACTTGATACAGCAAACTCTTTGAAGTTGGACTCTGGATTACCCACCTGTGACAACACCACCCACAGTCAGATTGTAACGATGGGAAGGCTGGGCAATCACGAATTCCCACGTTCAAAATATGGTGCTGTTTGCCTCGTCCATCTTCAGTTGAAATGTCAAAATGCGGTCGGGTGGACTTTTTTGTGCCATGGAGTTGTAGGGCAAGCCAAGGGTAGAGGGAGTATTTTACACTCGTGATGGTGGCTTGCGTCGTCTGGGGAATTTTCAACTAAACGTATTCTCACAATGTCGGTTTCATTGGCTGACTATTTTGTCTTGATTGATGTCCGGGAATGGATGGCTGGTTGTGGTAACACTGCACCAAAACGTACCCAACTTCCATATGTTTCGATACAAACGCTTTGGATAATAAAAAGCAATGTTATATGCCTGAGCGTTGTCGAGTGGGTTCATTTGGGAGTGAAAGTGCCGCGAGGGACGACGAAAATTAGCAGAACCCCATTTCGATTATAGATAATATCAGACACGGTAACATGCTCCTGGTCTATCCTGAGCTCCAAACAGCAATTTTGCCGGCGAAGAGCTGTCGCCGATCGCACCCAGAAATGACACTTGTTACCCACCACAATGGCAACATATGGGTTGCAAATGCTGGGCGGTATCAGGAGGTGCCAATTTCTCCACACGATGCTTACTCCGGCGTTCAATAAATGAAAGGAGGGTTCCTTCGTTTGGCGGTGTTGCTGATGTACCGCTTGTATAAGAAATAAAACAAGTTGTTCCAATTCGATATGAAGCAGAGTTGAGAGTCCCGTCGGGGAAGCTTAAACGGATAACTGCTTTTGGCAGTGTCTGTGGCATACCGAAGAGCACACAATAACTCGCCGCACAAAACTACTCACCAGATACCCCAAATCATACAATATCTCGCCAATGTACTACTTAAGCACACCTGACCATGGTAAATAAATTAAATTACGCATACAAATATCAGGTATATTACTTATCATTAGGAATACGAATAAAATTACATAATTTTATCCGGAAAAGTATCAAAATAAACTCACCAGACTACAAAATGGTGAGCAAAAACGTTTGGTGAGTTATTGTGTGCTTTATGGTATCCCAAATAATCTTTGGTTTAAATGGTTCCAGACAATTAACTCGTCACCCACCCTTTGGCATGCGATATGAGGGGGAAACATTCAATGTTATTGACTCTGAATATAATTCCAAACTTGTATTGGCTCAGGTTCGAATTCAAATGGCAATGAACCTTGGGGGTTGCCACAGCAAACGTGTCCGTTGCTCTCCTTGAGCCCATCTTGGTTGCATGACATGCTCTCCGTGGGGCTGATTGGTATATTGTGCCGCGCGACTTGAAGCCAATTGATGACTTTATCGAATACATCCACCGAACCCGGGTACATTTGTAGGGGGGTCCTAAATCTCCCATATCAGCTTTATCCAAACACATGAAAGCCCGACGTTCGTATGTGTGCAGCGGCACGCGAGAGGGGCGGTAGAAGTCCAAAGGCAGACGCTCCATTGTTGTGTCGACGGGCCACAGCACTCAGGGTTGGGTGGCCTTCATGGACTCGGCGGTAAATTCTCGGCGATTGATTTTTCACCCAAGATTTGTCAACCGAAAACACCATCTTGCCTTCCACTTGTGACAACTCGAGAGGCACCGATTCGTCAGCGTGGCCAATCAAACGACACCCGACATCAACCCCGGCAGGCCGAGCGCCCACCTGCGCTCCTTCTTGGCGTTGTGTGCTGAGCCAACCGAAACACACCGCCTGCAGTTCCATCCCTGGCGACGTTGTCGAGGATGTGCCTCACACGCGGAAATCCCATCAGGTACTCGAAATACCTGTTATTTCATCCGAGGTGACCGGTGTAGTCCGTCATTGAATCTGTGTCCCGACTTTCGTCTTCTTCGTTGCCCGTGTCGATGGCTTGAGACCCAGATTTCTGAATTCCATGACTTTTCATTTTTGCCTCACAAGTCCATCGGTGTCTCTTATTGACGGATGGAATGGATTTCCGTCGTGAGTAGTAGTAGTCCTTGTACCGCGCAGGCGACGGGGTGTCTGTCCACTCGTTCACTCCATGCCACCATGTCAAACAGAACGCAGGGGTCGAGTGCGCGGCAGCGGCAGGAAGGACGCGTCGTCGACAGAAGCAAGTGTTGTTGTTGGTCCCCAAAGTCCAGAAGTGAAACCGGCAATTCAAGTGAATGGTGGCCAGAGCGCGCGGCATGCCAACGTCAGTAGCGAATATATCGTGACGAAGGGATCTCGTCCGTAGGCAAGTCGACGGATGCTGAATTGGCATTTTTCAACTGCAAGCAGCGGGGCAAGCGGGAGGTAGCCAGCAAGTCACGGTCCCCTGAGCCACACGACGTCGTGGCTGTTCGTCGGCTTTGCAAGACCAAGAACTCGATGATGCTGTAGCCACGGTGCTAACAGCGGAAATGAATACCTCGATGCATTTAGATAAGTCGGACACATGTCAACGAGTCATGCTCGTCTCAATGGCTGGCGAGTTATATTCTCGGTGGAGTTTCTCATTCGATATAGTAGCACTGGTATTGTCGAAAGGAATACAGAATCCATGTTCAAAGAGGTGCCGTTAACTGTCAAAGCAAATACATAAACCCGTTGGGGGCCAGTGTCCAAAGATGTCTGGCTTCGTCTGTGCTTTCTGCGCCGTGGTCAATCCTGCGATCTTTGCCAAGTGCTCCAACTGCGACGCTGCAATGCCTGATTGGCGAAGCAAGGTTGAGGTCATGCAAGACCAGCTGACTGACTTGCAAAAACGTCATGCCAAGCTCGAACGGCACGTCGCCATCGTCGAATCCAGCGTGCGTCAACGGGAAGCGGCCGTCGCGGTGCGTGAACACCGGGCTGCAGAAGACCACGCGGCGCTTGACTTGTTGCGGGATTCGCTCGTGCGGCAAAACACCGCGTTCGTCCACAAAGAAGAAGCGTTGGTAGCGGCTAAAGCGGCGTTGGAGACGGCGGCCGCAGACTTGGTTAAGGCCAAAGCTGCCAAAGAAATGCAAGACGCAGCGACACAGGGACGTGTCGAGGTGTTGGAAAAACAACTCGCAGAGGTTTTGCGCAGAGGCACACCGCAGGGGAGCGGTCGAGACACTGGGGATGAGCATGATTCGCCGGTCCCAAAGAAAAGAGGCCATCGTGTCGGTGCATTTGTCTCACTAAATGGGCCTATGGGAGGTCCAATGACGGTACTCAACGTCAAAATCGACGAGGCATCGGCGCGCAGCCAACAAGCCACCGTTGATGGCAGCTGCTCTTGACGGTCGGCGGTTGGATGTATGGAACGTAAGTTTGCAGTTCAAGTATAATAACACGAGCAGGTCTACAGTTCACTCAGGATAGAACACACAAGGTCTATATCAGCCCAGCTATTAATACCAACTGGTACAGGCAGCCACGCCTAGACTTTAGTTCACCTTGTACCAAAATGCGAGTCGATAGCCGAATGACTAAAGATGGTATGTGATACTAGTCGACATGTTGTTAGTCACAAGGAGACAAGACCAAACAGGAACTAGCTCGCCGCTGGCAGCTCGACAAGACCCACGAGCACCACACAACTGCCACGATCAGATGCCACAGTCCCAATTCATGATATCATTGGATCGCCGGCGGTTGCGGCGTGGTACACGGATGCACACTTCAAACGGGAACGAGGCATACGTAAATGGACGGTGACAGTGGTTTGGTCGTCTCCGATTAGAAGACATGCATCGTTTGAACGTCATGTCCTGTGCCGTTCATGTGCAGTTACAAAGACGGTTTCAAGTGAAACCGACACACTTTGGATGGACCCATTCGTGGCGTTCAACATCGCACATCACAACATGGACTGTATTCACAACAACATGGTACTTAAACACCTGCGCGTTCCGTATCGTCATCGCCGCCGTCGTTACCGTCCTCAGCTTGGTTCCACACGCGCGCGGCGCGGGCGTAGCTGATCATGCTCGCGTGGATTTCCTTGCCCCGTGCGCGGATCGTGGACGCTGGCACGACAAAGCCCGCCCCCGAGACTTCGACCGTGATGCCAGGCTTGGTGTAATTGCGGAAAAAGTAATCGCGGACGTTCCCGTACGTCGGGTAGAGGCGTTGCATGACGTCGTAACTGCCACCAACGGCCTTCATGCCAGCTTGCACCGCGTTGGCGAGCGTTTGGAAGCGCCCAAGGAACGGTTCTTCTGGGTCTTCGGTCGTGTCGCCAAAGGGGTAGAGCACCGCTGCGGCATTCGTGTGAAAGTCGATGGCGCCATCAATCTCATCGGCATGCGCTTGGAAAAAAGTATGCAAACCGGCCGTCTCGGGCTCGCTCAACTCGTATGGACCCGGGTAGACTTCGGAACCCGGGCCGTCGTTGTCGGCGTTAAAGTAGGGCGTCGGCCAATTGCGGTTCAAGTCGATGCCGTGGGCGCTCACACGCAGGAACCGTTGGCCAGCCCATGTCTTGAGGTAGCTGTCAAGGTTGACAATCGGAACCAAGATCAAATCGTACGTGTCCAAGACACTTTCGGTGTTGGTGGTCAACGCATCCAACGTCGCTGCAAAGCCATAGAGTGTCGACGACGCCGATGCCCACTCACGGGCGTGTTGCAGGCTTTGGGTGTAAATGGCCTTGGCGTTCTTTCCGTTCGAGAGCTTGTAGCCAACGATCGTCCGGCCTTCAAACGTCTTGGACACATCGAATTTCGAGATGTTGGCCGGGTGTTTCTTTTGCAGCGCGTCGAGAAAGCCATAGATTTGGTCGGCCGTGCGAAAGCAATCAAAGAAGCCGTTGGTCGTGTACTTGCCCGGCGTGAGTTTGTTGAGGTAGCCTTGGGTCGTCTTGTGGCACTTGCGGTTCACGTCGGCGTCATCTTGGATCGCTTTGGCTTCGTCGAGGTTGTATATGATGGCATTGCCGCCATCCTTGTCGTCAATCGAATCGGCCAACGCGGCATGGGTGGCGGCGGCGGCCAATAAAAAGCTGGAGAAGAACTTCATGTCGACAAACCAAGTTTGGAAATGAAAACGGAGTGGAAGATCGATCGATACTGTCTCGACGTGCAACTTGGACCCATGGTCCATATTGCACGTCGAGACAGTGTGAGATTCATAATCAGACTCTGGAATACCCGAGGCTTTTTCATCAACTTCAACAGTACCATTTCTAAATGGTCTAGATCTTCTCTAATCGATGGCGTTGACATCACACAACTCGTGGCTCGTTTGTGGATTTGAGTTTGATTATGCACGCAGCGCCCATGCCATGAATGAAGTTGAGTCATTGCGAGGCGGCGAGCTCGTACTGCAATTTTCGAAAAGGCAGACTGTGTTGGATCGTAGCTTCCCGCGACAGGTGGTATGTGTGGTAGGGAGGGAGATCTTCAAGTCTCGAGTTCCCGGCAGTCGCAAACCTCTCCACCACTGCCAAGTTTAATTGGCAAAAGGAGGCCAGTCCACGACAAAGAGAAGGGGACTTCCATGGACTTCGCCGTATCTTCTTTGGCTGCTCGAATGTGATATGGGTTGTCGCACGTTGTGAACCAAGCACAAAATGATGACTCCATAAATCCATCGCGCTGTGCCTGTCGACGACGGGATACAATACGACAATGATATCGTTTGGAAAGTCATGTGACGACTGGCTGCTCAGAGCCAAGCTTGCCGCGAGCAGGACATGCGTGTCCTACAGGGTATCATCAACAAGGTCGACTACGTTCGATGGCAAGATTAGGCTGGACGAAAGTGTGTTGAACGACGATGCAGTTGCAGAAGTACCGTCTCACAGACCAGCACCAGATTATACTATAGCGGACGGCGTGGTTTGGGCAGCCTTGGGATGTCGCCGCGCAGATTGGTAGTTGTGTTTGCACCGGATCGACGGATTTTGCAAGTGTCGCACGTCAGGTTCGATAGTCCTCAGCACGCGTTGGTGTACGTTAACGGGTAACGGGGAATTAGGGTTTGATTCCGGAGAGGGAGCCTTAGAAACGGCTACCACATCCAAGGAAAAAACCAACGCTAAGACTGCTCGACAAGGCCGTGGAAGCATCCGTCAATCTCGTGCTAACCGAGCGCCGCTGCTACCAACGTCGTGCGATGGAAGAGATGATGGCACGAAGAAGAATAGTGTGAGGACGGTGCGAGCAACACCGAGGGACAGCGATGGAAGATGTCCATCCTGACGAAGCTTCCGACGCACCGACGGGTCGTGCGGGTACGTACTGGCCATGCGGGAAAAGGGTAGCGAGCAGGGAGAATTCCTGCGGGAAATGTTTCAAGACAAGCCAGGAGATCACACCGGCGCCTCCTTGCATTCGCCCAAGGGGGTGCCATGTTTTGTCCCGTCGGGAGTCGACTACTTCAAGTACAAGGCCACTCCTTGATGCAGCGTGACACGACGCCAATCTTGGACGGACGCAAACGAGTGATGCACCACAGGAGTATTCAACGTTCGAATCACATCAAGTCGATCCCAATCATTACTCCCGCCTTTTACATGCAGAAACCGCGTGCGTCGTCACGACCCATCAGGCGGTGGCTCATTTGTCATTGTGCTGGTCATGGAACTCGCGGCCGTTGCCACGATTTGCGCGGCCTTGCTCTTGGTCGGGCTCGTCCTGTACGTCCTGGCACGCGCGGTCACGCACTACACCAAAACCCACTTGGCCCAACACCGAACTTCCTCGCCTGCGTACTACACGGCACTGGGAACACCGTCCACAGAAGCCCCCACGCTCGTCTGCACTTCTGCTGCGACTCTTCCCATCGTCACCATCGTCCTCCGAGAGGTTAGCGCCCCCCTGGACCCCTTTGGTGCGGCCAAACCATCGTGCCTTGCGTGGTGGCGGCCACTCTTTGCCTGGTACGACCGCGACAAGCGCGTGCTGCTCCCTCATACCTGTGCGCAGCTCAACTTTGACTCCCTCGGCCACTTGTCTCTCTTTCTGGCCACGGCCACCATCATGGGTCTCCCATGTCGGTTGGACGAGTTGCAGAGCTTGGCGCTTCTCTTGGATATTCTGTACGTCCCGTTTCTTTTGGATTGGATGGCTGACAGGGATTGTAGAAAAGAATCCAAACATGTCGCAGTCGAGTGGGGCGCCTTGCGGATGGTCATGGTGCAACAGGACATGACGGCTACGCCCATCACGACACGTCGACTCGCGCGAAGTATCTTTAGCTTTTGGGCGGTTCAATCGCACTTGGCCATGGCCGTCCGCGGCGAATCGATCGTCGGTGCCCCAGCAACGCGTCAGCCACGGACCTAAATTTGGACTTGTTGGGTTGCTGGCTTGAATATATGTGTGGTCTGTGTGTGGTCGATGCGAATTGAACCCCAATTGAGCCCCACGTGTCTGTAGAAACTAACGCATTGCGGCAGTCGACCGTCAAGCCACAGGCAGTTGAAGTGTAAAGACATGGTGTCGATCCCCTCGTGTAGAACTAGTTATTTGTTTCAAAAACCTCGTTGGGAAGATGGGATTTGTGGGAAGGGGCTAGAGAAGGTTTCGCTCGTGGGCGAAGGGCGAGAAACAAAGCGTAATTCGTCGAGTCAAGATCGTCACACCGAGTCAAAGCAACCGGTGGCGCTTGGCCGCGCGTCGAGCAACTTCCTCTGCCAAGACCTCCAGTATATGCGCCAATTCAGCATCGGACAGACGCTCCAACAATGCGACATTGAGGACGCAGCAGCCTCTCTTGAGCAGGAGGGCGCCGCTGCATAGGGTATCCACCGACGCAACTGAATGCTGCTTCTTTTGACGACTTGTGCTGGCTCGGATGGCCAGTTTGGGCGGTGTAGTGTAGCACTCGAGCATTCTGTAGTTTGCTTTGGCCTTGCATGCACGGTCCAACGAAGCCATGAAGATCTTTTGTGGTCGATGTTGGGCCATCGATGGCTTCGATTCGTTTCTAAAGGTAACGGATTTGCCCCAACTGACAGCCAAAGACCGATCATGACGCTCTTGATGGTTGCCGTCGTTTATTCCAACGCAGCAACGTAACCAAGCTTGCAAGGTTTTGGGTGAGGACCGACACACCAATGTGCACACACCACGTGTCCAGAGAGTCTGGCGACCATTGGCTCAAGAGAGAAATGTAGTTTATTGATACTTATCGCTCGCAGGGCGTCTACAGCTGCTCCCGCGGTATTAGTTTGCTATCGGCCCTAGTGGAGAGTATGCACGACCATTGGCTCAAGAGACCTAACGCGATAGAGTCACTTGTTGCTGCGGCTGTGCTGCTTTTCAGACCAAGAAAACGACGCGTCGCCATTCACATTTGTTTTACAACGGCGGGGGTTTGCTAAACACTTCGGTGGGTCGGAAACTAAAATCTGCAATGTGTTCTCGGGCGCGATCGACTTCGTCGAGCATGCGCCACTCGGGCGTGTCCACGGGAATGACCGAACTAAACTCGTCGTCGACGTACATTTCGTCTCGCTGCGGCACCCACTCGGGCGCGACGCCTTTGGCCTGGAGGATGTCCCAGTTGATCCCGCCAAAGTACGGATGATTCATGATGCTAAACGGCACGGGCTCGTTGTTCCCCAGTCGCTTCGTCACGTCACGCTCAATGAGTCCGTGGATGATGGACGCCACGTCACCACCCCACTCTTGGGGCACATACACGGGGCCTTCGGCAATGTTGCGGTACATGATCGCTTGGTTCTCGTCCTTGAACGGTGTGCGGCCAACATGCAGTTCGTAGAGGAGCACGCCGAGGCTCCACCAATCGCACGAGTCCGAGTACCCTTCCTTCTTGGCCGCGCTCAAGAGCACTTCCGGCGCAATGTACTCGGGCGAGCCCGCGAGCGTCCGACTTGTCGATTTCGTCACCTTGCTCAGCCCAAAGTCCACAAGCTTGACGTGGCCGTCGCGTGCCACGAGCACGTTTTCAGGCTTGAGGTCGCGGTAGACAATGTGGAGCGAGTGGAGGTGGGCGAGCGCCGCGACGAGTTCGGCCGCGTACAATTTGATGCGGGCGGGCGTGAGGGGAATCCACCCGCTGCTGTGCGCCTGGAGGTGGTAGCGCAGGTCGCCGCCCGATAGGTACTCCATGCCCATGTACAGCTTGTCTTCGTTTTGAAACGCAAAGAGGAGCGACGCGACAAACGGGTGCGTCGCCTCCATGAGCACGTCGCGCTCGCGCTTTGCGTTGGCTTTGCTCACTTCGTCCATGCCAAACTTGTGCACAATCTTGATCGCGTACACGTCGTTCGTGGCCCGATGCCGCGCCGAGACGACGCGTCCAAATGTGCCCGTGCCGAGGACCCGCAGCAGTTCAAAGTCGTCGATTTTCAACGAAGGTTGTTTCTTCTTGAAACTCGACATTCGTTCTTCTGCCGCCGACGACATGGATTTCGGCTTGGTCGTCGGGACGGGCGGCGGCGGCAGCAGTGACGACGACGACGAGTTAGTGACGGACGACGCGAGCGAGTGGAGGCCGTCGCGCGATGATTGCGTGACGAGCATCGGCGGGGCGGATGGTGACACGTCGTCGTCTTCGTACTCGATTTCGTGGACCAGGTCGTCTTGTTCCTATCCGCGGTGGGTCAATCATCAAGTGGCCACGTGTCGACGTACGAGAAAACACCAGCACTCGTATTTCTTGTCCTGCTGGATGAACGGGTCCAAGTGATTCATGGCAAAGCGGTAGTATTTCCACGTTGTGTTTTGAAACGCGCTTGAGACGCCTGTCGACGTCCCGCCAAAGCTCGAGATGGATGTGACGATGCCCGCGCGGAGCCAGCATTGGCCTAATCGTTGTTAATATGAAAAGACCACAATGTAGGTACCGATCGTCAGCGCTTCCTCTTCCGTGTTGCATGTGATCCCGCCGTTCATGGGGCGATTGTGTCCATGCCGCAGCATCCACTCGGTCGCATGGCGGCCCGAGAAACTCATCGGGTGGCACTTCAAGTAGAGATAATGGTCCTTGACCGAGATTTCCGACCGCATTTGCTCTGCCGCTTGCCACAATTGCTTTCGGGACGGCTCGCGGATGATGCGGCACGAGATTTTGAGCCGGCCTTGGACGCGCTTCATACTCGTGTGCATTTGCAAGTCGTACCTGCGCACGCCGCACGATCAGAGAGATCCAAGAGAGGACATTATGACATACCACGACGTGAGTTCAACGCCACTCGTCTCGAGGTCGTCGATCGCGAGCAAGAGGCGACCCAGGTCTTCCGTTTGCACCTGGCCCTTGTCCTTGCATTTCACGAGCACGTACTTGGCCTTGCGCAGATTCACTGTCGTGCCAAACGTATACTCCTCGGCCGCGGCTGCAACCCCAATCCCCAGCGGCATGTTGGTCTCGTTGGAGCTCTCCATGCTTCGAAGCACCGCAGCTTTGAGCGGACTCCACATCGGGTTGTTCGCGCCTGTCCCGCTCACTTTGCCGACGGGGGTGCGTCGCTTCTCACCCTTGATCTCTTTCATGTCTTTGTCCAGAAGCACCAAAGTGCAGAACGGGTTCCGGCCCGCCGGGAGCAGGTCCTTCCCTTCGATCGGCGTCAATTTGAGCAAGTACCGTCGCACTGTCTCGATCGAGAGAGGCGTGGGTGTGCCGCTGTTCTGGCTCTGGGGACGGGAAGATGCATTGCGAGGGTACACCGGTGATGACTTGGACTTGGCGCGGCGAGGGGGGAGATCTACAACCATGAGACGCATCCATCGACGCAATCTCACCTGCTTCCATGCCGCTGGCGCTTCTTCGCAAATGAACGTTGCCGACATCGTTATCCGGATATTCAAAATAGACTGGCCTTGAATATGACTTTGTTGTGCGCACGCATCCGGATACGATCGCCGTTGTCTCTCGGGTCTGATTCTTTGGGGACGGAAGACATCTCATCAATCTTCCTAGTTGGCGCGCTGCTATCGCTGGGTCCTCGCGCAGGGACTTGCTGGGAACAAATACTTGGTTGAGTATGGACCCATGGCTGCGAGTCCCTTCATTGATGGTCCGCAGGGGTGCTTCCCTTCGTGGTGCGCGTTCACAGAATATCACCCTCCCAACCATACGTTTTTATTGGACAAAATCTTGATGTCAAAAGTTAAAAACCGCGTTATTTCAGCCAACGGAAGGGATGACATTTGAAAATAACAAGCGATCTTCAGCGAGATGGGATTCGGTCATCTCCAAGAACATGCAGACCACACCCTCTATTGAATCCCCCTACGACGGGCAGTCGAGCATAATTTCCCGCTGTGTGTCGCGCCATACATGGAAATACAATCAATGTTATCAAGATGAGGCGAAGACGATGACTAAGGAACTGGGGATGGCGGCACGTATCCGCCGCTTCGCATTTGTTGTTGGGCAGTGTTTTGAATGATCTGTGGAATAGATCAGTCATGGGCCCCATGCAATGCCAATGATACCTCCGAAGCGACTTCAGGAGACATGTGGGAGAACGCATAGGTGCCGGCCTGCGCGGCCAAATGCGAATTGCTCTTGAGCATTTCCGCTGCTTCCTACGAGGAGGCATGAATACGCTAAAAGAGCAACGCGCGGGAACCGCACATGCTCGCCGGCCGTGTATCCCGATGTAGGATCCATGTCCATGCGCAATGCCCCGCTTCGGAAGGAGGGGTGACAGGTCATGACGACCAAGTTCAGCACTGCATTGAGGCACATGAGGATACCCGCGAGCTTGGCCATTGCGTCCGCCATGCCAAAATTCATAAAGCCGACACTATGCACTTGCGTGAGTCGACGGTCTTGGATGACTGACATACAAGAATATGAACGCTGTCCGGCCACGGTACGTGAAAAGGAAACCAAATTGGCGGCGAATCGTGGGCTCCATGGACGTAAAGCGGCATTCGAACGCCAAAAGCAAGAGTGCAAAGATGCTATTCGTCCCCATGAGTGCGACGCCGCAAGCAGTGGAACGTACATGACGTAGACGGCAATGAGGAAGCTCGTAATGTTGAGCATGGCCAAGTCGAAGAGGCCAAAGAAACCCGTCAATGCCTGGAAGAGCGCTAGGACCACGTTGATGTAGCGCATATAACGAAGCAGTGTCAGCGTGTCCCATCCCATGACGCTGCAAACACACTCGTGAGGAACGACAGCGTTGCCGTGGAGAGTGGCGTACCTGTGCCAGACCTTGACGGGGGCATAGGACGAAGCACTGTTGCCGTTTGACGACTCAAAGGATCTCTGTCCGGAGTTTCCCATCGGGGATGGCGGCTCGTACAGCGGCGCCTTCAGGTCCGCTTGATCGCGATGGTGCATGGTGAAAGATCTGAAAATGTTCGCCGCTCTGAAGAAGCTTTTTGAAAACGTCGAAGGAATTTACGCTTAGACGTTGTATGGCAACACACAATATTATTTATTTCCTCGAAAGACATACATTCATTCTACTATCCGGATATTCTATCCGGTTCACTCACGGCGCGGCAGCCGCTTGTTCCAAGTTCATCTGCTGCAGCTGCTTGTAGAGCGCAAGGAGCGCTTGGGGGTCCGGGTTGCCTTCGCCGCTGAGGGCCTTCATAGCTTTGAGCACGTCTTCATGCATGCCGTCGCCGCCCTTGATGGTGGTCGACTCGGACGGCGTCTTCTCGCGGCGGTCGCCATGCATGTGTTGGCGCGGGTCCTCGCGGGGATAATCACGCGGATCGCGGCCGCCGTACGCATCATACGGCGGGTAGTCGCGCGGGTCGTGCGGACGACCGCCGTACTCGCGGGGGTCTCGGCCATAGCCACGGGGATCACGGCCAAAATCGCGCGGGTCCCGCGGGTACTCGTAGTAGCGGGGATCGTTGGGATAATCCCGAGGGTCTTGTGGGTAGTAGCGGGGGTCGTATTCCCGAGGAGGGAGGCGGGGATCCCGCACGCGGGGGTCAATAAACTCGTTGCGATCGAGGGGTGGCCCACGGCCGACGTTGGCGCGCGGGTCCACGAAATCCTCTCGGTCCATGGGGGCACCGTTGGGAGTATTGGCACGAGGATCGCCTTGTTCCGACGGGACCGCCGCCGCGCGCAAGTCACGGGGTCCAGCCCGGGGATCCGCGGCAAAGTCGCGGGGGGGATACCGGGGATCCATGGGGAACTCTCGGGGGTCCCTGCGGTACTCGCGGCGGGGATCCAGCATCATGCGGGGGTCCATGCGAGGATCAACAGGAACGTCCGAATGCAGGCGAGGGTCTCGGGGGTCCCGAGGTGGGCCGCGGACGTCCCCAGAAGAAAAGTCGCGGTGTTGCATCATACGGGGGTCCATAGGACGACCACGCGGGTCGACTTGGCCGAGACCATTAGGCGCCAGGCGGGGATCCACAGGGCTGTTGCGGGGCAAACCATTTGGGGGCATGTGAGGGTCACGAGCATCCATGGGGGGTCCACGAGGGTCCGTTCGAGGATCCATTCGAGGGTCCATTCGAGGGTCCATGGGGGGTCCACGAGGATCCATACGAGGGTCCATGGGGGGTCCGCGAGAGGGACCTCGGGGCTCCATTCGAGGATCAAATGGGAGTCCTCTGGGGTCGATTGGGAGACCCCGGGGGTCCATACGAGGATCAAAGGGGGCACCACGGGGGTCCATCATTCGGGGGTCGCGTGGAGGGCCGCGGGGGTCAAATGGGACGTTGCCATCACGCGGCGGCGGCATTGCGGCGAAGCGCGGGTCGATCGATGGATCATGCGGCGACGGGTCCTTTTCTTGTGGACGTTCGGCGCTGTTGTCTTCGCGGACCGACGCGTGTTGGCGGGGTTCGCTGCTCTCGCGCGAGTTGACGCTTTCGAGGATTTCGGGCAGTTGCGACTTGTACGGGTCCGAGAGGCGTCGACCCACCATCACGGGTTGTTGGTGGACGATTGGTGGGGGGCCAGTGGCGCCAAACACATGCGGCGGCACATGCGAGTATTCCGAGTACGCGCTCATCGAGTCGTCTTCGCTCTCGCGGGTGAACGTGTCGGACGTATCGCGAGGAAATGTTTCCCGGTGGCTGCTCGCATCGTCTTCCATGACATACCGGTTGGTGGGCGGCTGTGGGGGTTGGTACCGCGAGTCCGCGCGTTCCTCGAGCGGGTTGATGTCGCGAAGATGGGCGGGCGACGATGACGACGATTGATGGTTGTTGGATGCATTCGATCCATGCGACGCGGTCCGGGCATCCATTGGCGGCGGCGGCGGCACTGAACGCGGTTGCGGTGGCGCCAACGCAAATTGCTGTTGCGGCGGCGGCGGCTGCTTGGCCGATTCATTGGACGTGCGCTCGTCGTCGCGGCGGTACGATGGCTGGCGTCCCGAGGCCATGGGTGGTCCAAAGTCGTCGCGGAAGCGGTGCGCGCTCCCGCGTTGGTCGCGGCGCTGGGGTTGCATGCTGTGGAACGCGGGACGACGATTCGGACCGCCGCCGCGCTCGCTGCCCGCGACGGAAATGTGTTCGTCGGTTTCTTGCTGGCTCGCTTCCGACCGATCATCTACAAAAGAGCCGAGAGGGTGAGAGAGATCGATCCGACAGACAAAGTACCAGAAATTTCCGACGGCGTGGCGCCGCTCGCGAGTTCCGACATATTGAGCGTGTCCTTCCCGCCCGTGATGGAGCAGGCCGAGCAAACACGGATCATCTTGCGACCCTTGGACGTGTTGACTTCCCAGTACTTGTTGCACTTGCTGCACACGACTTCGCCACATTTGCGGCACCGCGCCTTGGTCGCGAACGGCTTGAATTTCGTTTGGCAGAGGTAGCACTTCGACCGCGTCGACTTGGCAACGAGTTCGTGCTCGCGCAGGAACGGGCGCGCGCTCAGCCGCATCTCGCGGAGATGCTTGTCGATGTCGGCAATGCCGCGGCAACGTTTCTTCATCCCGAGCTTCACGACCCAGTTGGGAATGTGGCCGCGGAGATCCATTTGGACCGTGTGCATGAGGCGAAGGTACCCCGGGCGCTTGGCTTCCAAGACGACAAACCCCGACCGAATAAAGATGCCGCGGATCGTCCCGAGGCTTCCTTCAAAGTCGGGGCAGCATGGAAGCTTGATGGACGTGAGGGAGCGACCCCACCCCCGCTTGCCGTTCATTTCAAAGTCGTCTTGGCATTCGAGGTAGCAGAAATCGCGGTTCGCGACAAGAGGGTACGGACTCCCCAACACCGTCCACCTGATGCCCATGTAGTGGCGCGGGCGTTCGGGAGTCGACCCAGACACCGTGTACAAATGTGCGGCGTCGAGCATATCCTTGGCGAAGAGGCGGATATAGTTTAGGAACGCTTCATGTGTGTCGACGCGGAAGAGCGTCGCGATTTCGTCAAACGTGGCAAGAACTTCGGTCACCCCGGCCAGGAGGGTGATTTCGGACCCGCCGTTCGGGTCGTCGCCGTGGTAGATCTGGACGCCATTCTCGTCCGACTCCATTGTCCAGTTGATCACGCCGTTCTCGAGCTTGGAAATGCGGACGAGGTCGATGAGGGATGTCTCGCCTAGCTGCGTGAGGTGGGTGCGCTCATCCTTCCCAAGGGGCGGGCAGAAGAAGAAGTTTTGAGGCACGGGGAACTTGCTCATCTTCTCGATGGACGTGCGGGCGGCAGTAGCGGCGTTGCAGTCTTGGTGCCGAGCGTCTGTTTCGAGAAAACCGCGAATGACCCAGAGAGCGAGTTTTGTGGCGCGCGGTCTGGATAATTTCGTACTTCGAACTTCGGGTTTTGAACAGGGTAACAAATAAAAGTCCGGTATTTGAGTCAAATACCGGACTTTTATTTGTTACCCTAGACGCAAGTCCATGTACCCGGTATTTGAGTCAAATACCGGGTACATGGACTTGCGTCTCCCAAGAAGTTGACCATCCCATCTTCAAAGTTTGCAAATGTCATCAACCAAAGAGAGCTTCAGTCCATCGGGGGATGTCCATGGCAAGTCAAAGGCTTCAGCAGGCCACGCGCATATACAAGCAAGAAGGAAGCATCCATGACACACACGTGCGGGTCGCGGCGATTTCCTTCGTCTCTAACACCCTGTCTCTCATCGCTGATTCGAACTTCGCTGCAAAGGAAATCCGTGGACGTTTCAAATGGGTGACAGGCGATTGTTGACTTCAACATGTACTTTGAGGCCTCGCTCGACCCCACGTTTTACTCGCAGTCGCGCCCACTAGTTTAACGTGTTACCACGTATACCATTTATGTCGGGAAGTGGAATACGTTAAACATATTGCATGAATAGGGTTTATATTTAACACGTTTAGAGAGTGCATGTGGAGAGTGGCCTTGAGAGCGGCTATACTGATGCGGCAAACGACGGACAACGTGGCGACACCGACGACAATCAGAGACCTTGCGTTTTTGGAGTGCACACCACAATTCAAGGATAAAAAGTACTACTACGACTACACCTCAATATAAAGTATACAGTGCAGGAAAGACACGACTGCCTATACTCATTCACAAAAGCTCCAATTATGGGGCAGGCGCTTGTTCCAAGTTCATCTGCTGGAGCTGCTTGTACAGTGCCAGAAGCTGCTGTTGGCTGTCTTCGCCGTCGGCGGGCTTGAGGCCCAAGCGTTCCATGTGCTGAAAGATCGCTTGCATGTCAGCGTCCTTGCTCGACGCTTCCGACTGGGGCTTGGCCGACGAGTTCGCGTCCCCTTCCTTGGCGATGGGTGGCGCCATCTCGTCTGGGTATCGTCTCTCTCGCGGGTCGCGGTAGTCGCGACCACCTTCATATCGGTAGCGCTCGTCATAGTGCGAGCCATACTGTTGGCCCCGAGGGTCTTGGTCGTAGGGACCTCGAGGGGGATACCCGCCCACTTCGCTGCCATTGTAAGCCGATGGATTGTAGCCTTGATAGTGGTCTTGGTACCGATCGTAGCCACCATTGTACATGCGCGGATCGGCTTCGTATCGCGGGTCGTAGTCGCGACGATATCGATCGTCATGGTAACTCGGGGTGCGGGGGTCACGGAAACCTCGTGGATCCCGCGGGTCCTGGTAATAGCCACCGCCGCCTTGGTGATAGCGGTCGTCGGGGTACCCACCATACCCACGCCCACTGGGCGGCGCTCGCGGGTGGCCATACCCATCGTCATATTGACCATAGCCCCGACGGGGCTGCTCGGTCAATGGTTCGGCCGGTTCCGGCACTTCCTTGGTGAAATCCACGGGTTTCGGAGGGCCTTGACGTTGCGTAAACATTTCGAGGTTTTTGGCATTCAGTGGCGCGTAGTCACCACCGTCTTCCGACGGGCGGTCGTATGATTGGCTCTCACTCGGTTGTTGGCGGTTGTAGTAGTAGTATGGGTCGTCGGCCGGGGGACGCTCTTGATTGTAGTACGGCGGCGGCGGCATGTGGCGGGGATCCCCGCCGCCGCGTTGGTATGGATCCATGCGCATGAGACGGGGGTCGGCAGGTGGGTACGTGGGCCGCCCGTTGGCTTGCGGTGTCACGGCATGGTCCTCGGTGGGTCTCTGGTCGGGCGACATGCGTTGACTCGGGGTCCGCGCCGCGTGAGGCAGGGGCTTGGGCCGGACGTCAACAAACTCGTCCGGTGCTGCCGACACGGAGCGCTTGACGAGGCGGGTGGCCGGGGTCGTGGGGTCGACAGCCGACGACGAGGGGACGCGGTCGGCGCTCGTGACGCTCGAGCTGTCGCGGACCGTGTGGAGCGCGGGCAGACCGGCGTTGTATGTCCCGATTGAGCATGCGCTGCAGACGCGGAGGTTGATGCGATGGCCATTCACGTCGACATTCCAGTGCTTGGAGCAGCCGCTGCACACGACTTCGCCGCACCGGCGGCAGCTGTGCTTCTTGGTGAACGCGCCATACTTTTTGTGGCAGAGAAAGCATTTCGACCGCGATGATTTCGAAACGAGTTCGTGGTCGAGGAGAAACTTTTCGGCCGAGAGCCGCTTCTCGCGCAAGAATTTGTCAATGTCGCCGATCGAGCGCGCGCGTTTCTTCATCCCGAGCTGGACGACCCACGATGGTACGTTGCCCTTGAAGTCTACTTGGACCGCGTGGATCACCTGGAGATACCCAGGGCGATTCGTTTCGAGGAAGACGTAGCCCGTGCGGTAAAAGGACGCACGCACGACGCCGAGCGAGTTTTGGAGGTCGGGGCAACAGGGCAGCTTGACCGAGTGGAGCGACCGCGCCCAGCCGCGTTGGCCGTCGGCAGTCTCAAAATCGTCTTGGCACTAGAAAGAGACCACGTCAACAAACGAGCGATGAGGGGCGATTCGACGGACCTCGAGGTAACACCAATCGCGGGGCTTGACGAGCGGCGCAGGCGACTCGATGCATGTCCACTTGACCCCAATGTAATGGCGTGGGTTGTCGGACGTCGGCGTCGCGAGTGTGTAGAGCGACGCGGCGTCCATGAGATCTTTGGCAAACATGCGGCAATATTCGCGGAAGAGTTCGGTCGTGTCAAGGCGGAAGAGGGACGCCGCTTCGTCGATCGTCGCCATGACCTCGGTCGTCGACGCGAGGAAGCGCATGTCGGAGTGGGCGGTCGGATCGGCGCCCGAGAAGATCTGGAGCCCACTCTCGTCCGACTCGAGCGTCCACTTTATCGGGCCGCCGTCGAGACGCGAGTGCCGGACGAGGTCGATGAGCGACTTGCGCGCGAGGTTGGTCATGTAGTCGCTTTCATCCGCGGTCAGGAGCGGACAGCGAAAGAAGTTGGGCGGGAGCGGGAACTTCCCTGTCATCTTCTCGTCGATTCTAGGGCAATACAGCAATGGCGACGAGAAGTGCCGCGGTGCAACGGGTGAGGAGGGTCTCAGCTGGCATTACCAATGAGAGGACTCTCCCGCTGGGGCAGTGAGAGAGGAGAGTAAGAGGAGAGTGAGTCAGTGGACCCACATACAAACCTCAAGAGAGAGAGTCCTCAATGAACACCGCAGCCACGACACCCCCGCCGCTGCCGCCAGTGTCCTTGCCAGGACGACGACGCCTTGCATGCGCCAGGGCAGCCAAGTCCTTCTCGCGCGCGCCGAGTCCAATGTCGACAAAGCCTCTGATCATAAACTGAGACTGCTGGTAAGTGTGCGACATATTGTTTGCGAATCCTTGGCGGCTGTGGCTTCGGATCAGCCTCATGCGGCAAGGTCATGGAGAATGGAGATAAACCATGGAGAGAGAGTGCCCAGCCTCATAGGAAAGGTCATGACGTTGCCTTGTGGACTTGTATGTTCAAGGGAACTCCATCGCACTGCTGGAAATAATAGCATTGGAGCAACGCTCAGGCCCAACCTCCCAGTCATTTGATTGAAGTATATTTCGAGCAGCATATGCGTCCACATGATTTATTTGAGCGAAGTAGTGGTCAAAATAGCCAGAAACAAAATCGAAAACTGTATGTTGTTGTGATTGTGTTGCTGGCTTTGAGTGGGGACAAAGGTATCGACATTAGACAGACGAGAGGGGCGGCAACAGTTTCTTGAGCCACTCCTCGACGGCGTCGATTTCTTCCATGGACGCACTGTGTTCCATGTCCGGGTACACCTTGAATTCAAAGTTGGCCACTTTGAGTTCCTTCAACGAGTCGATCGACTTCTTGGCCCAGTCTAAACGCACGACGGGGTCCTACGGAGAAGCTCATGAGAGAAACAAGACGACGTCATCTTACATCTTCGCCATGACACATGAGAAGCGGCACGTTCTTGTTCGCTTCATTGAATTCAAAGCCCTACAACTCTCCGTCATGAATTCCAACACAAGGCAGCAGCGCAACGCACGGGACGGTTCGGAAGATAACCCGAGAGAACGAGGATGCCGGCAAGGGGGGATTCCATCTGAAACCCCGTGTACAGGCTCATGGCACCACCCTAGGAAGACGCACGATGAGATTCATCAAGCAACACACACCGACCTGGCTGAATCCGCCGACGACAATCCGGGAGAGTGGAACTCCGGCGTCAACTTCCGCTTGGAGAAGCTTTTGAATGCGCGCGCGGGAATCGTCGATGCCGCGGCAAGGATCCCCGGCGCGGTCGCTGAGGGACTGAATGTCGTACCACGACGGCATGGACGCGCCCATGTTGAGGGTCACGGGTTGCGTCGGCGCTGGGAACAAGTGAGTCATGGAACGATCGAATGCATGTTGTACCTGTGGGAAGGATGCACTTGAGGTGGGGGAGACGTTGTCCAATGTGCGCGATTGTATCTGCCCACCCGTACGCCGTGTCGCCGAGGCCGTGCATGAAGATCAGCGATGCAGTGTGCGCGCCCTTGGGGGTTAAGGTTATGTTGTTTCCCTTCTCCACGGAGACGGAATGCGTGGACGAAGAGCGAGCCATGGTTGTGAGCGGTAGGCGGCGGGAAGGAGTCACGCGAGTGAGGGCGCGCAGCATGTTCACCAGAAATCCGTGACTGGCTGCCTTCGTGGACGGGTTAGGGCTCGGCCATTTTAACCCGATGGAACGCCATATTTACCGTGACTGTTTGAATAATGGAACAAGTCAAAAACTGCGCCTTTTAAAATCCGTATAAATCGTATTTTTATCCGTAGGTTCGCACCCATTCAGTCGAATTCCGCCTGAGAGACGGCAGATCCATAACGTTGCCGCAGAGTCATCCACGTCGCCATCCCAAATTGGGCCTCCTGACGATGCCGCTGCTGGATGAACAGGTAGAATACCAGCCTTGCCGCGTGGAAGAGGGTGACGACCTGTCGCTGTTGAAGGAGGACGAGGGGGAAAGCGACAGCGGCCGTCTGTGTGACGTCGACTCGGTGCTGCAAAGATCGCTGCTGCCGTGTCACTCATGTGGTGTGTGTCGTAGGAAGTCGAAGCGATCGGATGTGGCTTTTTCCACTACCGCATGGTCGTGTACGTTGCCCTCGTCCTGCATGCTCTTGGTCCTGATCATGACGCCTGTAGCATTCTCGGCCTCGGCAACGCCGCCGACGCGGTCGAAATCCTCGCGATGAATTACATTTTGGCCGACTACGGAGAGATCTCACCGTCGGAATCCAGTACGCGGCGTCGGCAATTCCTTGCCTCTGACGGCGTCGTAGGTTTCCTCACCGCGGCCGTCTTTGCGGGCATGTTGGTTGGGGGCTTGATCGGCGGGGTCATGGCCGACCATTATGGCCGTCGCCCCATCGTGCTCTTGAACTTGGCGATCAATTCTATCTCTGCCCTCCTCTCGGCGCTTTCACCTTCGATTCACTGGCTCATCCTCTTTCGTACCCTCGCGGGCATTGGTCTCTTCCTCGTCATCCTCGACCCACTCATCTCACCTCGTCCTCAGGCGTTGGTGGGATCGTCGCATGTCTCTTTGCGCTCTGCGTCGAACATCTCCCTGCCGCGGCGCGGGCTCGCTTCGTCACGATCCTCTGTTCCTTTTGGATGATCGTACGTCGTCCTATCTCGTCACCTCCGTCTCATCCGTGGGCCAGGGCTCAATCGTGACGGCCGCGGCCGCGTGGGTCATGTTGGGCAAAACGATCGACAGCTCCCACGTCCGCATCCTCCCATGGTGCAATTGGCGCTACTTTGCAGCATTTGCTGGCCTCCCTGCGTTCCTCTGCTTTGGCCTTGCGTACTTGTACGTGCCCGAGAGCGCGCGCTTCCTCGCCTCACAAAAGAACTACGCCGCCGCCGAAGCCGTCCTCGTTCACATCATGGCGCTCAACGGCGTTCGCCGTGCCGCGCCGCATTTGAGTCCATCGTTTGATAATGTCTCGTCGGCCAAGAAGGAAAAACAAGTCGACTTGCGCGCCGCGATGCTCTCGCCGTCGCTGCGTCTCGTCGCCGTCTGCCTTTTTGTCGCGTCGTTTTGCCTTAGCTTTGGTACGCCCCGTGAGACGACGACTCCGACTCTGATGCATGCGTAGGGTCGTATGGCATTTCCACGTGGATCACCAAACTCTTTGTCTCGATTGGACTCGCCAACCCTTATGCGAATGCGTTTTTGTACGCGGGGGCCAACCTCCCCGGCAATCTCTTTAGCTTTTACGTCGTCGATTCATGGGGTGCGTCCACGCTCCTCATGGCCTCGCTCGTCGCCGCCGCCATCTGCGCCATGCTCTTCGCAGTCCAACTCGACGACTCGGCGGCTGCGATCGTCGCACTCGCGTGTCTCTTCAACGCGCTCGCGACGGCGGCGTGGAATGCGGTACGTCGTCCCCGTCGAAATCTCGTCATCACGGGAACCCATTAGTTTGGGGTCGTCACGACCCACGCCTTCCCTCTCTCTGTGCGTGTGACGGGGATGGCACTTGTCAACAGCGTCGGCCGCGTCGGCGCCATCTCGGCGCAGTTTGTCAACGGGTACCTCATCGGTCCCCCGCCGCATCTCATGGCGCTTCTGCTCGTCACGGCGTCTGTCCTCTTGACAGGCGCGCTGGCCATTCGGTGCATGCCGCGCACCACGATATCCACGCCCTTGTCGCCCAACAAGGCCAGATCGACGTCGCCGTCGGCGGCATCGATTCAATAGCCGCTGTGGGCATTGCTCATCGTATATATTAGGACCACGCTCTTATAAGAATCGTTTGTTCGAGCCAATCTCTATTCTGGGCTGGTTGTTGGCGAGATGCAGTGGCGACCGTGGCAGGGACGACGCCTGTTTCCACGTCGTTGGGTTCACAAGATTGTCGGCGCAGTCGTCGTAACTCAATCGCCGAGGCGATCGCTCACTCATGTGCTGCTGCTGGTAGTGCATGTTGTTGTCCTCTTCCACAAGAGGGATTGGCATCGCCGACGTTGGACGGGCTTGGTTTCTCTTGCGATGAAACGAAAAACGCTCCTCCGACCCGAGTGAAATCACGTCGTCCTCCGAGGTGCTGAAATGAGTGGGGCGGTTGGGGGTGCGCGCAAAGTCACCGTCCATCATGACGGGGGGCGGCGGTCGGACGGACGGGTGCTTGTTGGACACCGTTGGGCGACGAGGCATGGATTGGGCCATTTGCATCACGGGTTTTTGTTGTCGGCCATTCAGCGACGCGAGGTAGGCGTCGTCGGCCTCTTGTTGCGCATTGTACACTTGGCTGATGCTGCATGAAATGTCGGTGACCATGGTCGCGCCTCCTTCCGACATGGCGTCGTCGTCCGGCACGTACACCTCACGCGCAATGCGCTCCATTGTCTCGGCATTGTTTCCGGTGCCACGAGAATTGGCCGAGCAGAGCGTACAGATGCAAATTTGACGCACACCCACCCCAGGCAGATCAAGTTCCCACGTGGCTTGGCAGCTTTTACAGACCACCTACACCATATCGTCAATACGAAAACGTGGACTCGACAAGAGTACCTCGCCACAGCGACGACACGTGTACTTTCGGTTGAACAATGTGAAGCGCTTGTAGCAGAGAACACATTCAATCTTCGAGTATTGCTGGGGAAGCTCGAGGTCCCCAAGAAGGGTTTCGGATTCAAGGCGTTGTTCCTGAAGCACCTTGTTCAAGTAGGAGAGAGCCGACACTTTCCGCTTTGACATAATGTCGGACACGATGGCCGACGCGGTGCCCTTTACATCAATGTCAAGAAAGTAGTGGCATTCCAGCTCTCCCAATTTCGGCGTCTCGATGAAGACGAAACCAGAATTGTGGACGTTGGCCCGTATCAACTTGAGCGACTCGAGAGGGGGGCAGCACGCGAGTTTGATCGAGTGCATGGAGTAAGCCCACCCTCGTCGACCATCAGGAGTCTCGAATTCTTCGTGGCACTAGACACAATGTCAATATGGGGG
This sequence comes from Aphanomyces stellatus, assembly GCA_009835185.1. Taxonomy (NCBI): domain Eukaryota; phylum Oomycota; class Saprolegniomycetes; order Saprolegniales; family Verrucalvaceae; genus Aphanomyces; species Aphanomyces stellatus. The sequence goes on along the minus strand of VJMH01005103.1, from coordinate 221,810 downwards.
TGCGACAAAACGACGCGGCAAACCTCAAGGTAGAGAAAGTCCCGATTCTGAGAGAATGGGACTGGACACTTCACGCACTCCCAGAACACACCAACGTAGTCGCGGGGTCGAGCGCCACTAGGTCGCACCAAGTTGTACAAGACCATGCTGTCCAATACATCTTTCCGAGATTTCATGATGTTTTGGCCGCGGTCGACTTTGAATTGCAAAGCAATTTCCTCGATCGTTGCACTTACGGTAGTCGAGCCTCTGGTCAACTTGGACGCTGATTCCGCTGTTCCATTGTAGGTTGAATTCGCCGCGGAATGTTGATTGTCCGACGCGCTCGAGAGTTCTTCCCGAAGGGGGGGTCGGTCGCTCTTGGAGATCCGAACGCCGTTCTTGACCTTGACGGTTTGCCATTCCGAGTTCGGGCTGTATGTGGTCTCAATCAGGCGCCGGCAGCTCATGCGTGCAATCTGAATCATGCGCTCCTCTTCGTCGACGCTCAGTTCAGGGCATTGGAAGTAGTCGCGCGGAAGGGGCAGCACATTGTTCGGACTCGCCGGTTGCCGCATGAGAGATGCAACGCAAATTGGACACTGACTCCAGAACGATCAAAATAATTCGCGCTTTTTCCAGTACGGCCATTTTGCGCGAAAAGCTCGACCCGTCTGTGCACAACCAATACAAACACCAAGTGAAACAAGGATCTTAAAGGTTGACTCGCATCCAATAGTTTATTTTGACCAATGTGGTCTGTCAATGTGTAACAAGGGCCAGAGAGATGGGCGGGGCGACGGCGGGGGTGGGCGGGAGAGGTTGCCAGAGGACATGTGTGTCCGTGCGGCGCAGGTCCGTGGCGCGGCAAGCGGAACATGTCCCGCCACGCCATTGCTCGCGCCGCGCGCGCGAGGTGGACCGGGACGAAGCAGAAAGGCCACAAGTACCAACAAGAGTTGAAAGCGTCGAAACAGTGGGTCCTTTCAGTGGATGAATCTGGTCTGGAGAAATGGAAGGGCGTTCCCCACACGTTCCGTCAAGCTTCCGGTTCCAGGCAGAGTGAGCGATGTTGATCCTTGCGCTTCGTCGACATCGACCGATCCTCGTTCGATGGCTCAAGGCGCTGCCGCTGTCGCCGCAGCAATTGTTGCAATGTCGTGAGGCCGGTCGTGGGTGTGACATGCGACCCTAATTGTCCTTACCACTTTCATTGGCTAAAATATAGCCAATGAAACTTGCTTATCAAGAAACAACCAATCAGATATCGAGAAAAGATCTCGAGCCAACGACAACAAACTGTCGCAAAATTCGAGAGAACCATCAAGATGTGTTTCATTGGAACAAACAGTCGGGCCCTAATATATACCAAATTTGACTTTCATGTTGCTTGACTTTTGTGAAATGGTGTACTGACCTACCGCGGACCGCACGACGACGTCGGATGCTGCACAACGCAAGGACGGATGAAGGAGGCACGCGGCGAATATGTTACTGTTTCTTAGATAGGGGGAGGATTTGGTATGCAAGGAGACGAGGTGTGTCTACATGGGCACACGCAATGCCTTCATCTGCTTGTAGAGGGAGACGGAATCGACAGGCGCCGTCGAGTCGGTGCCGAGCGTCTGCTGCAGCTTCTCACGGAGTCCTTCGATCGAGATTGTGCTTTCCGTGCCATCCGCTTCGTCGGAGAAGCGCATGCTGCCAGAACTCGTCGTGGATGTATGAGCAGGCGTCGGCGTGGACCCGCGGCTCGAGAGGAACGACGCGGCGTTCGTGCCGCGCGCCGACCGCGGGAGGTAGCTCACGTCGAGCTTGGACGTCGTCGCGCGGCGGTGGAAGCTGTTTGTGAGGCTGCTGTCTGTGCTGTCCGTGAGAAACGTCATGTCAAGCTTCGACGTCGTGGCGCGGCGACTGTTGGTCGCGCTGGAATCGATCATGTCCATGCCAAACGTGGGAAACGTGTAGTTCTTCTTCAGGTCGGGGGTCTTGGGGTCCGTGTCTGACACATAAGCGCCGCTCGAGCGAATGCCAACGAGTTTGTTGTCTTGAAACTGGAACGTCTGCCCGGATTTGCGCGGCGTGTACACCCGCGGCTGGGGTTGTTGGACGACGGGCGTGGACACGGGCGAGGGCGAATACGACGGTTGATACGATGGGGGTTGGCTGTAGCGCTGGTAGATGGCCGACGTTTTGGCAGGCGACGGCACGACCTTGGCGCGCCCCATCATCATTGTCGTGCGGTCGTCGTCGTCGTCGTCTTCTGGCTCGGGTTCCAAATCGACCTCCAAAAACTGCGGCAAGCTGCCCCGGTGGTGGCTATATGTCGAGAGGATGCGCGACTTGGGTTTGTACGAGAACGACGGCCGTTCCGACGCCTCGCTCACAAGCGAGTGCGAGATCCCGCGCGGCTCGGTCGCGAAAAACGACGGCACGGCCAAGTCCCAGATCGACCCGGTTGTGGCGGCGGCGGCATTGCCGGTCGAGGACGGACGGACGTCGGGGTGGTGATGATGGTGTGCCTTGGATGGATACAGCGCCGACGTGGACGACGGCGTGATGGGTGACGGCGGCAGATTGTCGGGCGTGTCGGGTTGGTCTGTGTTGAGCAAGAGGACCGATGTCGACGTCCGTCGGACGTATTCATGCAGCGCGCGGGACCGGGCGCTCTGGAGGACATTGATGGGCGAAATGTCCGACTCGCGGTCCATGAGGTCGCCGACATTGTCGTCCGTGCGACAAAACGTCGTGTTGAGGAACGTTCCATTCATGTTGATTGACCGTTCCCGCGTGTCCTGCGAGCAGCTCACGCAGACACGGACGTTGCGCTTGGTTTTGCGGCCGTCGCGGACCAAGGATGGGTTGACCGTCACGTCGACGCTCCAGAGCCCTTGGCAGGCCATGCAGACCACTTCGCCGCATTTGCGACACCGGACCTAGACAACCAATATGAGCCAATTGTTGCATGCCACAAGCCGTCAATACCTTGTGGCGCACAAACATGCCAAATTTCTTGCGGCAAACGTGGCAAGCGCTGCGATCGCGCTTGGGCACCAAGTCCATGTCGCCAAGAATAATTTCGTGGCTGAGACGCTTCTCGTGGAGAAAGCGGTTGAGGTTGAGGACTTCGGAGAGATGGCGGCGCGTGGCGTGGCGGGCCACGACGCGCGGCAGTGTGCCTTTCAGGTCCATCCACGTCATTTGGATCACGTTGAGGAATCCCGGAAGCTCCGACTCGAGGAAGACGTAGCCAGATCGCTGCATGGACGCGCGGACGAGGCCCATGCCCGAGAGCGCGGGGCAACAGGTCACAGCCACGGATTCGCGGGCGAGGACCCACCCGCGGCGGCCATGGGCATCCAAGAATTCGTCGTGGATCTAAGATGCATGAGATGACCGTGATTCTCACGCAACCTACCTCGACGAAACACAGGTCGCGGTTCTTCCCGAGTGCAACGGGGGCTTTCACGGCATACCAACGCAGCGAAATATTGTGGTAGGGGTTTTGATTTGAGGGCTCCACGAGTGTATGGAGCACCGCCGTGTCGAGGCAATCGGTGCTATATGTGTCGGCGAACGCGCGGGCGTCGCGTGTTGTGGGTCGTTGGAAGAAGGCCGCGACTTCTTCGAGGGAGGCAGCGACTTGGGTCATGCACGCGCCCATCATGACGTTGCCTTGGAACTTCTTGTTCCACTCGCGCTTCGCACTGCCTTCGTACATGATCGAGTGCATATCAATGTCGCCTCGTTGGGACGCCGACGACGGCGCGCGGAAGCGCGTTTTCACTGGCGCGGGTTCGTTGCGACCAATGGGTGTCCAATGGATCGCGTCGTCGTTCATCTGCGCGTGTTGGATGAGTTCCTTGCATGAGGTGCGGGCAATGTGCACGAGGTAGCGCTTCTCTTCCTCTGGCAGCGCAGGGCACTGGAAGAAATCGGCGCCGACAGGGAACCGACCGGGCATGTTCCGTCAAATGTCGAAAGTGGATCTGAAGAAGTCTGTGAACGAGCGCCAGCTGTGTTACTCATGCGCTATCGCATGTCTCTGGGAATGAGCCAATGAGAGCACGGCACGACCACAGCCACGACCACCTTCTTTGGGATCGCCTGGCGTTAAAACTCACTTTAACGTCCTTGGACCCCTTCAACGTCAACGTCCTTGGGAAATGACTCTTTGGCTGGTCGTCAACCTCCAGGCAAGGTGGCCGCGCGGTGGTTTCCCAGCTTCTACAACAGGATGCCACGTTCGGAACGTGGTCGTCCAAACGAGTACTTTGTGGTCGTTGAAATATGCAGGTTCAAGTCCGCGACACGTGCAAACCCAAGCACATGGCCAGTAGCTGACACTCGCCATATCATTCGAACGTGCAGCTGGGATGCGTTTTGGCCGTGCAATCTCAAGAGGCGCATGCACGTGGGAGAGAGAGGCTGCCATTTGCGGCATTGTCTCGTGTATAGCAACGTTGTTGGCCAAGGCATTGCAGCCATAGGTGTGCTGCTGCTTGTTGACCAGGAACATGCGCAACATGCTGACCGTTGAAGTGGCGACGGCCACCAATTAAAAGCGCGTTTTTATTGACGGCACAGTCACGACCCAAGCACAAAAAGGACTTGGGTCTTGTATGCAGCACGACAGCCCAATGGCGCCACTCCTGAGACATGTGCTGTCGATGACTGGTGTCCGTGGATGCACCTAACAATAGTGGGACTATTGCAATGATCAATCGACCCATTGTAGTACCCTCTCACGAGTGAAAGCTTTAGCTTCCGAGAAACGAGGCATAGCGTCCTTGCCGTGGGAAGGCACTAGGCACGCATGGAAGGCCAGAGACGCACCGGGTCAAGTGGCGAGCGCTGTGTCCCCATTTCAATCGTCTGATCGGGGACCCATCGTTGACGCATCGAAGCGTGGAATTTCGAATCGAGTGGAAACGTCCGGATAAACCACCAGTGGCCAGTGCACATACGGTGTCGCTCCACCTTGAGTGACTTGGGCGAAGAATCTTCCATGAGGTTCAATACGAATTGAAACGAGCGCAGAGGTATAAATGCACAGGATGTACATGGCGAACCATCCATGTTGCCTTGGGGCTCCTGGTCATCAAGTCTCGAGAGCCCTCGGCCACCACTGGGAGCGAAAAGGGGCGCATCATAAAAGGGTTACGTCTCACGCAACCGCGTGACGCTTCAACGAGATGCACACATGCGCCACATTTGAGTGTGTCATGTGGTCAGTCGTGTGGTGGACAATGTGAATGCGGTGTATGAAAGTGAGCCAGTCTGTCCATTCTCTTCAATTGGAATGGGGGGTACAATCCAGGGGACGCACCCGCTGCTTGCACCCCTTGCAAAGAAGACCTTATCATGCAGAGAGCGGGCGACCCGGGACTAACCTGTCGCAACCTGGGGCGGACAAGGCGCTGCCCTTTCCTTACCGCCGCCAGATCGCAGCGAGCATAGCCAATGCCGCGAGTGGGACCTGGGGGACGTTTCTGTCCAGGGTCAACCTTACTGTTTGCAATGGGGACCTCATTGCGCGACTCTCAAGCCGATCTCCACTCTCTGAGCTCAAGTCTGACAGGACCACAACTTGGCCAAGGCAACTGTCTGCCTTGGAAAGAGCAATTTGAAATGGGGTAATGGTGTCTCCATTGCAACCCTAGTGAATTCCACCACTGACACCAATGAAACGGTCGCGTGTCGTCGTCGTCGCCGCATGGAACTGGCGGCGACGATGGGTCGCAGCCAGCTCTCGTGATGCCATCTCTGGATGATCTCTGGCTTTGAGAGACCACACCCGTGATTAATGGCATGGATTTCTACGTGACGAGATGCGTGCATCTTCCATGAAAGCATGTCGTCCAAAGCGCGACCTCTACACGGTAGGTACCGTGTACTTAGACCTCGCCCAAACCAATTTCGGAGCTGACAACTTGCAACACACCATTTGACACACCAAGAAATTGTTGCTTTTGGAGCCTCCAACCCAGTAAAAGCACGACAGAACGACACGATGCTGCATGTATTCAATCTCTGTCGGCGCTGCTCCGTGCCCTGGGGTTGCCTTGGGGACCAGCACGTCATCTTCATCGGCCACGTGTAGCATCATGTCGACTTCTACAGTCGCTCCGTCGCGGACTCCATGGCTCTCCAATCGATCCGTGGATATCCCAGTGACGTCTCATGTTGCACATATTCGACGCGCGCGCCGCCGGCCGACGCGACCACGACGCCGCCTTGGGCGAACGGATCGCCGGCGTTGGTGCGGGACCCGATAGACCCGGGAGTCCACTTCCGGACGAGCAAGCGCGCGAAGAAGTAGAAGAAACCCGCAACGTTCTTCCACCGACGCAGCGCCACGGTCTTCCAGAACCCCGTCGCGCAGCCCAGCGTCCGGTGCACTTGCAAGTTCTCGTCCGCGACAAAGAAGAACGGGAGGCCGTCGGGGCGATCGAAGAGTGCCAATTCCTGCGCGAGTTGTTGAGCGACATGGACGCTTCCGGTCCCGACAAAGACGACGCGGGTCCGCGCCGTCAGAAATGGATGGGCGACGACTTCTTCAATGCGTTCCTTGCACATGTTTCACGCAAAATGCCGCAAGAGCACAAGGGTCACGCCGACGTTGGAGCCCGCGACATCGCCAAGCCGCCTCGTAGTGCCTGTTTGGACGTCCACAACGTCCAGCGAAAGCGCTCGTTGGACCACCGCTGCCGCCGCACTCATTGCTTGGGTACTGGGATTTGAAAATGGAATCTTCACCAAATCCAACTCTTTCTGTAGTATACGGACGCAAGCGTTATCCGGATGCCCATCACTTCGGATATTGCACGAATTTGAGATTTTGCCAAGGAAAACATCTTAGTGGTTAATTTGCGTTTGATTTGTCAATTGTTTTATTTAGTTTTACAATGCCGTTTTCCATAAAGGTGAATACAGATTGGATATCGTAATTTCGACTTCTCAGTACATTATCCGGACACTACTCTTATCCGGCATGCTTCCCTGCATTCCCTCGATCGACCATCATGGAGTTCTCGACACTTGGCACGTGGAAGGATGCTGTCGCGGCGGCTGAAGCCAGCTACGACATGCAACAAACCTGCTCCTTGCTCTACCTCGAACCCGTCTTCTTAGGCACCTGCTTTGACGACGTTGCATCGCATGTCCTGACTGCTGTCGCGCCGGCATGGATTACAACGCCACAGTTGCAACTGAACGATGGGCCCGTGTTGGGCGCTGTGGACGCTCTGCTCAGTCTCTCCCATGCAAAGACCCTCACACCTCATCATTCACATCCGATCCGCTCGCTCGTGCTCGTATTGACACGGCGAAACGCCGCTGGGTCCGACGACATGCCACTTCGCATGGCCTGTCGGGCACTGCAAGCCTTCCTTGAGCAAGACGGACTGGACGCTCTCTTTGACGAAATCGTCCGCGACAGCCACGTGTCCGAGGTATGCCTGTCTCATGTCGATTCCACTTTCTCTCGTTGTCGTCTAGAGTGCACTGGACCTGCTGATGACCAAACTCGGCGCGATGCCAGGTCCACATTCGAGTATCCATTCGACGTGACACTCTGCCTTAGACATGGCGCACAACATCTTCCACCGCAACACGCCGTCGTGCTTTGCTCCATCGACCTACTTCTCATCGCTCGCCCGCGCATTCTTGCGCCATCCTGCTCAATCCCGTCACCCGCAAGCCGAACTCATCATTCGAGTCGTGCTCGTCAAGTTGGGTCGACTTGGCCACATGCGCGAATTTGTCCAAGGTGACGAATGTCGTCGCTCCATTTCGTGCCTCACGTCCGCCGTCTTGTAGTGTGGTTGGCGGATCTGGTCGCCCAACCTACGCAGGATTACGCAACATTTGCCCAGGTATGCCGAGTTGCGTCATAATGCGAAACGTTCAATCGTAGCACATTCCGCCCAGTTGCTACGACCAACTCGTGGTCGAGCTGTTCAAACAATTGAACGAGAGGGTTCGGGGTACGTTGGACGGTTGTCGATGGGTTGGCACCTCTGCACGTCGCGGTTAGGGTCATCGTTGGACTGGACCCATCGGTTTCAGTGGCTCAGCCTCGTGTCAGCCCACCCCATCTTTCAGCATGTAGTCGTGACCAAGTTGGTCCTTCGGCCAAAAGTACCCCTTGGTCATAAAACAGTCGCCCTCTTGGCCTCAGTCCTCTACGACAGGACAACTCACGAGGTACCAGCACTGGCCGTGGCAAACATTGACCGACGAGGTTGGTGTAGCCACCGCCGCCCTTTGTTGCCATGTTTAGCCAAGTTGTGCAAGCCTGGGCGATGGAGTTTGCATCGCAGACCGACACGCAGACCAACAGCAGCACGGCAGCTTTTTTGTGCAGCGGGCTCCGCCTTCTTCGCGACCACGGAGATGAGCCACGGCAATTTATCGACCGCCACGGATGGACAGCGTACCTCTGCAAAGGCGTACAGGTACGACGCACCCGATATCTCTCAAGCTTTGGACACCAATCGCTAGGACCACATGGGCCACTCGTTGCTGGCCGTGCGACACTTGGGCATGCGCGTGGCGACGGTCCTCTCGACGATTCTCTCGCCCGACGAACCACTCGTGTTTGACGACTTGCCTGACGAGGTCGTCGACGATGACGTTGCCGACCCGGCGTCACCAGTAGTCGCAGACACGCAGACAAGTCATGCCACGTCGTCCCGTGTGTCGTTGACCCATGACGATTTGTTGGACGACCCTGACGCGCTGGTGCAAAGTGATAGCGACGACGACGGCAGTGGGGATGACGACAACGCGTCAGACATTAGTTTGGACGCGTACGACATGAGTGACGACGAAGCCATCGACGAACCGGTACAACTTGGTTCGGTCAAATCTTCTGTCTGAGTTATCCTACCCCGTTAGGCGATGACTGGACCGCCCATGGTGTACTTGTTTGACGTGCGCGAAGGCCTTGTGGCGGACGACAACCGCGAGCTCACGGAACGTGCGTTGGTGTCGCTGCCCTCCCTCCTCGCACGACAGCCGCACGATTTGGCTGACATGGCCGTCGACTTGGCCAACTACCTCACGCGGCTCGAAGATACCTATAACACGTACACCCCCGGATCTATCACTTGACACATAAGACGTGGCACGCTGTAGGCCCCACTTTGCCTCGCTCCGACGGCAGTCGTTTATGGGTCTCTGTGTGAATGCGTCAACCGTCGTCACAGCGGCTCTCTGCAACATTGTCTACGACTCGGAAAAGCTCTTTCAAACGAAATTGGACATCTTGCAGGTCCTGTCTGCATCTCAAGAGTCGAGTTTGACACGTCTGTTGTAGGCTATGGGCGACGCGGCGCAAGCAATGACTAGCAAAGCGGCATCGTCGCCCGCAGTCTTTTTCTTTCCGCTGCTCAATCCACTCCAAGCCAAACTCATGCAACTAGACAAGACCACCCACTTGTTGGACGATCTCCTCAGTGCCCACGTCATGCACACGCTGGCGATTGTGCTCGAGGCCACGGGGAAGAATTCCCCGCAAGTGCTCACCATGGGGAAACGATTCCTTGAACTGCTCTGGTCGCAGCGAAGCCATGCGATTCCGAGTGTGCGACGCCAGGTCCATCCCGTGTCGAGATAATCCTGCTTGATGACGATGTAGGTGCTCTTTGGCCTGAGCCGCGTCATGCTCGTCTTGCCCAGCTTTGCATGGAACGAAGAAATCGACCGCCTTCACATGCGTCACCACCTCCTCGCGTATCTGCAGCATCGCATGCAGCAAGACCCTGACGATGGGTGTCGCCAAGCCGCCAACCTCTTGCTCTCGTCCATCGACATGGGTCCCGCCATCGGCGCACCGACGCGATAGCGCTAGGAAACGTCGCTGGAAGCCGTTGCGGCAGGCAGCTTATTATTTGGTGTCGAGATGGACGCCATGTAATCAGTTTGATTCATCTTGCTCCCGGGGGCGTAGGAGAATGCGTTGCATTCGTCCTTGCTGAAAGATCGCTTTGAAACTAGCATGACCATGCAGTCACTCATTTCCCGCGTGCACTCCATTTTTGGCCAATCAAACGAGTCGATTTGTCGCCGATACGTGGCATATGTTTTCTGTTTTGAGCACTTAACAACCCTTATTTTGTAGATTTCAACAACTCCTCGCTGGAGTATTTCCAAGACGAAAAATGCTCTCACTTGCTCTTCCATGCAGTTCATTTGTTTCATGAAGCCTTGGGTGTACGTCGTACGTGTGCGTTTAGGATCGTCAAGGCACAGGGGACACGTATTGCTCCCACGGACAAATGAATAATCTACAACCTAAGCCGTATTGCGTGCTTAATTTGTAGATCCCGTGTTTGTGCCTGGGCAAAACTGAGTTTGGCCCTGTGACTCTATTTCAATTTGGACCGGATGTTTGTATAGTATACAAACCACAAGTCAACAATTCAAAACGTGTCCCACGTTGAACTGACCAGTTGGCGGATGTCGTCGTCAGCCCATTTGAGATTCGACAGATCCACGGCCGACGACAAGAGATGCTCCAGAGAACATCGGTCACGTCCATGCCGCGTCTTTCGGAAGCGCCGACTCGCGGCAAGTACCGCGTCCCGAGACGTCTCTTCAAGCGGCCCCACTTAACCGACGACGACAGGGAAGCCTTCATCGAGGTCGGCCTTGACACACTCACCAAGATTGTTCGGGACACGCGTCTCGAAGGCGGCCCCGTGAGCTGGAAGTTGGATTATGCCGAGGAAGGGCTGCAGATCTTTTGGGGGTCCGACATCGGCAAGTCCCGCCACACGATCTTCATGTCCGTCACCGAGGTACCGGGTACGCTCGAGGAAGCGGCGGCGCTCCACCGGAGCGACACGAACGAAGAATTCGTCGACTTCAACGAACGATTCCACCGCGATTTGTGCGACTGCCGCATCATTGAGACTCTCGCGCCAACAACCGACGACCACCCGCACAATTACATTGGCATCAAATGGATCTGCTTGGAAACAGTCGCGTTTGCCCGGTCGCGCGATTTTGTCTTTGTTGAGGTACACATGTGCAGTCGTGACCGTTTCTCATGCCACAGAAACGCTAGTGCCGCGACGATTTCAATGTCAACGGCGTCAAAGGATTTGCGCGCGCGATGCAGTCGGTCGAGTTACCCAACTGCGTCCCCGACTTTCGCCCGTCGATGGGCATTGTTCGCGCCAAGTTCCATGCGAGCGGCATGGTGTTTAAGGAGATTCCATCTCGGCCGGGGTACCTCCAGCTCATGCAAGTGTACAACCTCGACCTTGGGGGTAAAGTGCCGACGTGGATCCAGCGCTTCTCCATGAAGCGGCGCGCACGGTCCCTCCTCCGTTTCGACACATTTTTCCGCGCGCAACGATTGAGTGCATTGCCGCTTCTGCACGAGAACGATCTCGCCTCTCTCTCAAGTCGCCGGCGTTGCTTCCTCTGTCATACCAAGTTCACGGCTTTTTCAACGCGCATGAACTGCCGCGTCTGTGGCGAGGTAGATGTCCTTGTTTGCGCACCTTCCTCACGAGCATCATCTAGGTCGTCTGTCGACACTGCAACCGCCAGTGGGAACTCACAGACCCACTCTCCAAGCACACGCAACTCGCTCGCATCTGCGTCATCTGCTCCAATGAATCCCCCGCGACCGAACACTTGAAGCGGGAGACGCCGCACATGGGCACGCGGTCCGAGCCACTTGTGCGCGGCCGCGACGATCTCCGCGACGTCCGCGCCGTGAGTCTTCCCTTCAACGGCCCCACAAGTCCACGAACTGCGAAGGACACGACACGAAAGGTCAATGGCAGGGTTGTGGACGACGACGTCATCTCGATCGTCCGGACCCAACCCGACCTCTATCTCATGCCAGATCTCGTGGACTCGCGCACGTTTTCGTACGCACCGCCGCAGACCCCCATGCGCGCAGTCGACGACGCGACTCTCACGGCCGTGAGCTCTGTCTCGCACCTCGAACTCCTCGAACTGTTCCAGGAGATGAAGAAACTCAAGCTCGAAGAACGATTTGGGCGCGCCGCTGCCGCGAGTTGATGCGAAATTTGTGTTGTCAAATGGTCCGACATCTAGTCTTGTGCTGTACGTAAACACAATTTGGAGGTTTCATGGTTGGTAATTGGCTTTGTTCTATACCTATACTTTTTTCAATATTAGATATTAATTGCTACAGGTTTCTGTGTCGAATGAATTCTCAACAGTGAAAACGTATGAGAAAAATTGTTGTCAACAAGCTAGGCGTGCATTTACCGTGGTTGCATTAAGTCCACAGTGTTGTGGCTGTGTCATCATGCGAATCTGCGTCAAGCGTTCTTCTTCGTGCCTTTCAAGCGCCTTGGCCCCGTTGTATGCAATCATATCAAGATGAACTCACTAACTTTCTTCCTGGGTGACAAAACAATCGATCTAGTGCCCATCGCACAGTGTTGAAAGGCGTGCGTTAATTTACCATAAAGCTCAGAATAACTAACCAAGGAATTTCAGCTCTGGTGGTGATTATGTCTCTAGTGAGTTTTTAATACTCAGAATAACTAACCACTCAAAACTACTGCAGGGTCACTGGTCATTAGTAATTTTACGCGCCACAGCGAATTGCCTGACCTATTGGCCCAGCCACGTTTGGTCTATGGCAGCCCCACACAAGCCTCCAAGGTCCCCATACGAAGCACCCTTTCTCCTTTCAACATCCTGTGAAATGACTGCTTTGAGCTGTCGCATTCTCAAATGTCCCGCCAAACCGCAACAAAAACCTCTCATAATTAGTATGGCTGAATCGTTCTCAAAAAGCAGTTGTCACGACTTGTTTCTCGAGACAATACGGAAAATATAGGTTGACAGAGGTGATTTTACCCGACGCAAGCTGGACGTCCAAGGAGGTCGACCGGAATGATCATATTTCAGAGGTGCTGGATGAAAAAGGCCAAGATCAGGTTGAGGAGCGGAATGCAATTCGCGCACTTGAGAACCAGTCGCACGGGATGGAAATGCCGCGGACGCGCCGGCAGGGCCGCCGCCTCACTCATCCACTGCCAGCGAACTTCTTCACATGCCCGTCGTACACGGATGGACAGAGCGACGCGATGATCCAGACCGGCATCCACGCGCTCAAGAAACTCCTGGTCAACTCGCGACTCGACGGCGGTATGATTCCGTGGAAACTCGATCAAGCCACGCGGGACCTTCAGATATACGTTGGTTCAACCAAGGGTGATCGGACGGTCTTCATGAGCGTGACCGAATTGCACGCAACGCTGGACGAAGCGGCAGGCCTCCACCGCGCCGAGACCCGAGACACATACGCGGCCTTTGTTCGTCGGTACAACAAGGACGTGATCGACAGCGCGCTCCTCGCAACGTTGGCGTCACCCACGAACGAGTTCCCACACAACTACATTGGCCTTAAGTGGTTTGTCCAGGAAACGCCCATGCCTTGCCGCAATCGCGACTTTAGCGTCATCGAGGTTCGTCGTCTGCGGAAGTATGTCGCCGCTCATGTCGTGTCTAGTGCAGCGACGATTTTGCGCTCAACGGTGTCCGCGGGTGGGCGCGTGTGCTTCATTCCATCGACTTGGGCAATGTTCCGTCGCTCTACTCGGCCATGGGCATCGTACGCGGCCAATTCCACAACTGCGGCACCGTGTTCACTGAAACATCAACCCCCGGTGTCCTTCGCGCCGCGCAGTTTTTTGACGTCGACATGCGCGGGAATTTTCCGCGGTGGTTGCTGCGCATCGGGATGAAGCGCCGCGCCCGCACCTTGCTCGACATGGAAGCGCATTTCCGCGCGCAGCGCATGACAAACATGGTCATCGTGTCCCAAGACGGCCGTGGTGCCCCTCGGCGCAAGTGCTTTGTCTGCCGCGCGGCGTTTGCGGAAATGGACGAGCGGCGCAACTGCCGGTCTTGTGGCGAGGTATTTCGTTCCACGAGATGTTTTGAGACGGGATCTTTCTTCCCATAGGTAATTTGTCGCCATTGCAGTCGGCATTGGGAGATTCCAGATGAACACGATGCGCGGTTGCGCTCCCTCTGTCTTTGCGCGGTGTGCTCGGAACGCGCGTCATTCATGGAGGCCGATGCCTACCCCCAGCGTCAGAAGGGTCTCCATCGCCACAACAGCGCCAGGAGCGAGATGATGGCACGAGAACATCGTCCGTACCATCGTCAAGCGTCAGCGCCGCACGGACTGCGGCGGGTCAGCACGCCGTCCATGATGCAACCCCAGACTCCACTGCAGCAGCGCATGCGACCGCTCTCGACCTCGGGCATGTCGTCGATCTCGTCGGTGGCCGTCATGGATCCATGGGACGACCGCATTTCGCTGAAGTACCGCAGCGCGGATAGCAGCACGGCCCCCGTGACGACGAGCTATAGGTACGAGGGCGCGGCCCCATCTGCCGACGAGCAACCCATACCGAAGCGCTACCCCACAGGACCGTCGCGCGTGTCTTGCTAGCACCGTTCCGTGTCTTCCGTCGAATGCGTCTATGTAGTCGAATGTGTCAACACGTCCCGTGATGGTTTCTTGTGTTCCGAGCGCCCGTTCAGGACGTGCGCGTCACCGCGATGGAACACGCAGTCGGTGCATCCCTTGGTCGTTGAGTGCTGCTGTCCCGTGTGGCGCGCACGCATGCGACAGGTGTGTCCGTCATGTTGGCTGGAATGAATTTGCACGATCCTGCGATCTTGACCTGTGCGTGATCGTGGCGTCCAAACAACCAATCAGAGTCCTTTATTGCTGAATTATTACCCAATCAAACGTCATTATGCAATCAATCAAACTGAGGTAACATGGCAGCCATTAAGATTCGCATCATGGCACAGTTGGGAGAATCGATGGGGGCATCAAGAATGTGGAAATCGCATGCCTTCTTCTTGTGGTGGCGGCGGCGCTCCTCCATTCCAACGGTTCAAGGTCGATCCATGAAAAATTCAACGAAAAAATTTGTAACAGGATTGAATTCGACCTTATCCCACATTGGAACCATCACTCAGCGACCGAGAACTCGTCCTTCCAGGAGTTGACCTCCATGATGAACAGAGGGAATCTTCCTGCCTCCCCATGCAGGTCCAGCCAACCTCGCTGCGACGGCGGCGCGCCGAGTCTTCCAGAGGGTCCATTCCGTTTGCGCATACGAACCCACGCACGATCGCGTCCCACCCAATCAACCCAAACACCGCGACCCGAACGAGCGACGAGCCAAGTCCTTGAATCTCACACGGTGGGAATAAGGTTGACAACAGTGCTATGCACCATGGACGAGAAGTCGTCGAGGGAGGAATATGCAGAGCTGCTGTGTCGCCTTCCTCTGCGCTTCCCCTCCCTGGGCACTACCAGTGGACTGGCGTAGACTACACCTTGGAGGCCTCCAGCTGGTGGTTGTTGGGGGGTCGGTCGGTGACGCGGTGCTAATGTTACTACTTTCAAATGTCTCGTTCAAAAAACCACTTCCGGTTAACTTGGAATTTGTATGCTCCGTCGCCCGATAAAAAAACAAGATGACGCAGCTGCGATCCAGAATGTCGGTCGCTCCTTTTTTTCCAAGCTGTGTGGTTGGATCGTGGTGACCAGCCACGACGATCGCGGAAACCACTTTCCGTCAGTTCATTCTGCAATTGCCTCCATCATGGCCACGTCCACCCGCTTCAACCCTGTCTCGCTTGACCTCATGTCGCCACCTTCCAAGCACCACCCATCGTCGTCTTGGGACAAGGTCTCCAACACTTCCAGCGACGACGATGCCGCGTATGACTTGATCTGGACTGGCGGCAATCTCGGCGTCGCCTTCATCGACTCACCCGCCGTCTGCGTCAGCCGCATCACCGGCAAGGGTGCCCCCATCGGCCTCGACAGCGTCCGTCCCGGCGACCTCCTGGTCTCGATCAACGAAATGGACACACGCGCGCTCTCGCTCCGCGCGGTCCTCAAGCTCCTCAACGAATGCGCGATGCCTGCGACGCTTCATTTGGAACGACCCAACAACCAACAACCTGCCTCGCCCGCGGGCATCTCGGTCCGCCTCCCCCAGCGCCTCCCCTTTAGCCCGTCCTCAGGCACGTACTCGCCAACGGTCACGAGCCCGAAAAACTCGAACGGCCCCGAACGATCCCCGCTCGCGCACCGCCCCGCGGCTCAGTGGTCCAAGAGCCCCCTCCAGAGCCCTGCCAACAACAACGGCCCTCGTCTCTCGTCGCCTTTCTAAATAGCGCGCCACGGTTGGCGGTCGTGATCTGCACACCTTTATTAATTTAATACCAGTCTCCTCCTTGCTTTCGTCGGTTGTGCCTGTCCTGGGGTTCGCGGCAAGCCAGTGCAATTGCCCACCTGGCTTGTACGAGTGCAGGGTTCGTCCAATGGATCATCGAAGGGGTCACGATTGGGAGGAACGAGCGCTGGAAAGAGTGTCGTGGCCACCAAGAGGTGTTTTCTAGGTGCTCACTTGTCAATGGTCGTACATGAAGGGATCCAGTGAGAGTACGACAGTCCTGTCGGTTGGTCTCCATTGCGCCGCCCATTGTGTACCGTAAAGCTCAAAATAACTAACCAAGCATTTTCAGCTCTGGTGGCGATACATATTTTGACTGTGGTGAAATATTTCAAAATATTTCCGGATAAAATACCGTATTAATTTAATGAATTTAATATATACTTAGTATTTATATAGACACAAAATATTATTTAATTATGCAAACCATTTTGGTGAGCACATTTTCTTACATTTGGTGAGTTATTGTGACTTGTGAGTAGTTTTGAGTGGTTAGTTATTCTGAGCTTTACGGTACTGGTGGATGATGTCGAAGAGATCCTCCAGAGGATGTGGCGAAACCGTTGCATGGTTGTAATGCCACCACCGCCACAAGGTGGTCTGCGAAGTTGTGCTCGGCCACGCGTGCGCGGCGCACGCTCGTCTCCACCGTCGCGTATTGTAAACCCTTGGATGAGATCCATTGTCGATCACGGAGCGGCTCCGTGGAAGCTGGCTGATGTTGGATCTCATTTTGGATCTCATCGTGTTTTTTCAGATGGAGGTTCCATGGAAGAAAGAAAACTTCCCAAGCGCTTCAACAATCGTGAGTTTGTTGAACGAGCAAAAAAATCCATTCGCGTGGCTTTGTGCCATCGATTTAAGCGACAAAACCATCGGTTTCAGAGTTGATGCCATCGATTTAAAAGACATTTAATCGATCTGCAGCAGCTGGCTTGGACAAGGAGTAGTTGGTGGTCTTCTTCATACACCTGAAACAATACACGCAGAGGAGTGCCAGGACAACACCAAGTCGACACAGCATACAATCCCGCGCGCCAACGACAGCTTGACTTGGACACAAATGATTCCTTGTGAGTAGCATCTCGTGTCGTGGCCACCACGAGCTTGAGCGTTTGACTGAGTACTTGGTCGAAATATACCATTGGGCAATAGTCAAGTGATCGAAAACTCTTTTTGTGATCCTATTTATTTAAAATAGTTCATTCTTTTATACTAAATAAAATAAATCGGACAGTGTTAGGGAAAATTAAAATGCTCACAGTAAGGCGGAGGACTATTCCTGATGCATTATTTCGACGTTGGCGCTACACATTGCTCACAGTCCAAGGGACGTGGAATCCATCGGTTTACTGCCCTCTCAGAATGAATCTGTGTGGCACTCGCATCAAAGCAGCATCGCTGCATGGCAACAGTCGACTCGGGGCATGCATTGGCAAAGAGGATCGACTTCTCTCAGGCTCTACTCACAACTTGGGTTGCTGCCTTGCTCTCAGTAAGCAGCAACAAAACACCAAACCACATCATCACGCGCGTTTATGTGTGTTGGTCACACGAAGGAATGATGGTCCCTCATGTCCCCATCAAGAAAAAAAGATGCACGCCGCGTGTGCCAGACAGGCCAGTGACCGGGGCAGCATTTGCTGCAATTGGTTCATTTTCCATTTTCACATCACCAAGCATCATGAGTCCCAACCAACACAAACCTCTCTTTGCCCCCGTCTCGCTGGACCTGCTGGATGTCCCCCAAAAGGAGGCCACCTACCAAGTCGTGTGGCGCGAGGGCTACCTTGGCATTGCGTTTGTCGATTCGTTCGACTGCGTCGTTGTGAGTCGCACCACGGGCAAAGGTCACTCGATTGGCGTCGAGCGCGTCCACATGGGCGATGTCCTCCTCTCGGTCAACAACATTGACACGCAAGGCTGGTCCTTGGCGGCGACCCGCAAGCTGCTCCAGACGGTGCCGCTGCCAGCGATTTTGCATTTCGCCAAGGGCGACCTCGCGCCGTTCATGACGTTTCATGCTGAGACCCAAACCCACAAGGCGGCACGACTGGCGTTTACGCCGCCGTGCTACCAAGTCTGTGACGAGGCTGCCATGACGAGCCCGCGTCACGAACGATCGACGAGCAAGTCGCTCACGTTTCACCCCGCGGCCAAGTGGACGTCGAGTCCCGTTCACAACGCCCGCCTCTCGTCGTCGTTTTAAGATTGTCGTCGACGGTCGCAGTCGGCAAGTAGAATTAGAATTTAGGATTTAACATGTATTTAGAAGTTTACGATCAAGTGGTGTTGAGAAGGACGCACGCTCTGGGTCGCCTGATGCGACTGTTCGTTCGAGACGATCCCTTTTTTGTGTCCTTTGCAATGTGGCTCGGGACAGGCTGCATGGGTCCAGCCATTCCCATGACAATGACCGCAAAGTCAACCACCCATCCAATGTTGGATGAGCGTTTGCACTGCAACGGCGAAAGGGCATACTCCGACATTGTCGCAGCTGGAAACAACAAGGCGCCGCTTGCAACTGACTTTCGCCACCGACCTTCGCCGTGGTATGGAACTCTTGGCCATTGATTCGTGGTCTTCGCAATGTCTGTCTTGACTATCGTCGACACACAATCAACACCATCGACCTGGTTGCAGTGTGTGTATAAAATAAATTTACTTCAAAGTATTACACTTCGTTGGATCGTCTGTTCGTTGTCGTCGACGATGGCAATCGTAGATGGGGGTGGGTTTGATTCCACGTCGCCGCCGGGTGGTTTGCTAGCACGAGGTGGTGCTCGCCTTCGAGGGTTGGATGGGGACTCGTGGGGAGCCGCGTGTCGTGATCGAGTGGTGCAAACGCGAGGCGGTGGTGGTGCTCCTCCCTGCATCCATGCAGCGCCTCCAAGTAGGTTTGCCGCGCGAGGTGGAGCGTCGCAGGCATCTCGCACTGCCGCAGCAGCTGGACGATGTCAGCTAATGCCATGTCGATCGTGTTGATACCATTCACCGAGAGAAGGACGTCACCGCGACGGACGTTTTCGAGGCCAATGGGACAGCCTTTACCCGTGACGCGACCAACCGAGACGAGGGAGAGTGTTGTGACGAGTGTGAAACCGAGGTGGTCGCCTTCCCAGAGCAAGTAGTAGTCGGCGAGTGGGTCGTTGGGGTAGTCCATCCACGCGTCGGTGGCGAGGGGCGAGATGAGCTCCATGACGACGGGGCTTGTGGGTGGCGACGATGAAGATGACGAGAAGGTGGCATGGGTGAGCATATTGGATAATGGATCGAAGGGATGGGTGAGCCAACGCCCCATAGAACCGCCGCGATCAATGGCAAGTTTAAGAACCGACCAGATCATCATTCCGACAAGAAACGCAGTTGCCTCCGCCGTGGTTATGCAACATACCCAGTTGAAACGGATGATCCATGCGATGTTGAGGACGTCAAATTCGATGGAGAGCAAACCAGCAAGTGCTGTCACACAAAGGGCTGAAAACCGAGAAGACGATTGGCGCTGGACTTGGGACTGGTCCGTTGGTGCGCTCGTCAGAGGAGAATCCAAAGCATTGCAATGGAGACTCCATGGCTTTGTGATATGGCACGCCATCGAGTCAACATGTTCTAGTTGTCAGTAGTACACGACGAGAGAGCAAGGGCATTGTTGCAATGATCCTACAGGGTGGATGGTAAGAGCAGCCCCTCCCACAAGTCCAGACGTTGAACCCCCATCAGGTAAGAATGCTTTCGGAAGGTTGCGTGTCATGCACGCACACACGTGATGTGATCAAACAATATCTATCGTGTTAGCTCATGCCGTGGTCGAGTGGCGGGCTCCACTGCTTTGCCGCCACGCCGATGGCCGATGCGGCCGCAGAGTCGCAGACAACTCGCTCAAGTCGACACATGTGGCACCTGACGAATGGGTTGGACTCGTCGCGTCGTGCACCTTGGTGGCCCGTGGTGGCTCAAACTCGAGGCGATGGCGATGCTGGCCACTCTCGATGAGTGCATGGCGTCCAAAATGCAAGATTGCAGGCAAGGGACACTCGCAGAGCAGGGTGGTCGCAGTGGACAAGTCAACGGGTTTCGTGCCGTTTATGGCGAGGAGGACGTCCCCGCGGCGGATGCGCTCGAGGCCGATGGGGCATCCCTTGCCCGTGACCCGCCCGACAAGGACGAACGGTGGCGACGCCGTGAGTGTGAACCCGAGGTTCCCGCCTTCCCACATCACGTAATAGTCCTTGGGGTCCTGGAGAACGAGTGGATGTGGGAGTGCCACGTGGGTCACGATCGGGGTCGACGACGATTGGCGAGGAAAGGAGTGGCGGCTCATGTAAGATTGCGAGAATGGGCACAGTGTCCTGACGAATTTTATTGCGCTGTACAAGATGCGAGACAATCATTCTATCGATCTTTCGAGCGCGCGGAGAGATCTGCATGCGGCTTCAATGGTGGCGTAGCGATACCGATCCACAACCCATCAGGGGCTGTCGTCGCTGAAACAAAATGACATTGTTGGAATCGCTCACGCCGGACACGGTGATCGCACATCGCGGCATTGGAGCAAACGTCTCGCTCGCCTGTGTGGTGGCAGTGTGGCAGCAGCCGCTTGTGGCTAGCCGTACTCGCGTGATTTTTAACTGACATGTGTAACCGTCAGTGTCTCGCCCACTAGGCGAAACGGCCGCATGAATCTCATGTTGAAGTTGAATGAATTCGTGTGGCGATGTTGGCACGCCATGTGCTTCAACACGCAATGGTTTAAAACAAAACGCATCCACCATTGCATTCCAACAGAATGACTGTGTCGGCCATCTACAGCCTCCTCGTACTCTCGACCAACGGTCTGGCAGGCGTCGTGTGAAGGTATAGTCCAATCCCTCCTTTGCGGCTTCAGAACTGGCAGTGTCGAGGGTTTTGATACTGAATAAATACCCGATGTGGACGATATTCGTCGATGCCAGTGTGCAATGGCTTGTTTGTCGCGTTGAGCGTCACTCCTGTCAAAGCTTGTCGGGTATTTCGGACGCGTGGACTCTGCCGCCGATTTGTATGGCGCCAACTGCCGCATATACACGGCTACACTTTTGACAGGGATGCCACAACAAAGGCCTCGACAGTGAACGTCACCCAAGCTCATCCTCACGTCAAGGGCTTTGTCTTGATTCGTAAGACGCTGAAAGTTGGTTTCGAACGGGGACACTTCGACACACGAGTGTTTGAGTTGATGTGACAGGGGGTCTTGAAGGTCCCTTGAGGCTGGCTGATATGGTCCTTTTCTATTCATGCCCAAGCACGCGAACTTGTTGCTTGGATCGATCGCACACAAAGATGGTTTACAAGACAACAAAAGCAGTGTCCCGCATACGGCTCACGATGGTGGTTGATCTCAACATGAGCGTCTTTTCGATCATCTTCCAACGCCATGTATGCGCCATCGTTTGCTTCATACTATCGACCGGATGCCTCTCTATTTTTAGGGATCGGTCCTTTCGTGCGGCATAGGTTCAGGACGTGGCCCATACTGTGCGCTCTTGATATATTTCACATGATGTCGTCTGTTAGGTAAAGGTCCCATCCCAACACGCATTCCCTCCCACGCGATTGCTGCATGTTGTCACCGCCGTCTCTCCCAATACAGTCGGCACAAACTCAAGTGCCCGTGGGTCGTCAGTCGCCCCCTCGTCCGCCATGACCACATACTCCGCGCTCCACGTCCTCTTGTGCCCCGACATTATCCATCGCATCACGAGCTTCCAACGTGGTCTCTTTGCTGACATGCGGACCTTTCGCACGCTGACTGTCCCTGCCATCCCAAACGTCGCCGAGTTTGCACATCTCGAGACCCACCTCCAACCATGGTACGCCTCGCAACCCCTCGACCGCCTCGCGCTCGTGGTCGCAACGCTGCCGCAAATGCACGACGTCGTCTACGCCCACGCGCTCGTCTCTGGCCGCATCCATGTGCTTGACGGCGCTCCGAGCGTCGCGCGGCATGCGCCGCATCTGCTCTCGGCCACGCAGCTCTGGGACATGGCAGCGTTTGGGGGCCACGTCGCGAGTTTGCAATTTTTGCACAAGCACATCCCCAAGACGATGCGGCCGTCGGCCATGATGTGGGCATCTCGTCAAGGCCACGTGGACAGTGTTGTGTTTCTCGACAGCATCGACGCGCCCGCGTCATCGGCCGCGCTCGACGGCGCCGCTGCCACGGGCCAAGTCGAGATTGTGACGTTTTTAGCCGCGCGCGGCTACCCCGCCACGAGCCGCGCCATGGACGAAGCGGCCAAAGGCGGCTACCTGGACGTTGTCCAGCTGCTGCACACGACCCGCGACGCCGGGTGCTCGAAATTTGCGATGGACTACGCCGCGGGGCATGGCCATTTAGATGTCGTGCGGTGGTTGCATGCCCACCGGCGGGAGGGTTGTACGACCTACGCCATGGACGCCGCGTGTGCCAATGGTCATCTCGAGGTCGTCCAATTCCTCGACGCGCACCGGCCCGAGGGCTGCACGAAAGAAGCAATGAACTGGGCGGCGTGGAACGGACATTTGAACATTGTGAAATTTTTGCACGACCACTGCCGCGAGGGATGCAGCGTCGACGCGCTCGACTGGGCGGCGCGTCACGGGTACCTCGACGTCGTTGCGTTTCTTGACTGCCATCGGACCGAAGGCGGGACGGCCAAGGCCATGGCGAATGCGGCGCGATATGGACATTTGAATGTGGTAAAGTATCTTGCCACGAACCGACAACACGAAGCGTCGTTCGATCGCGCACTCGACGAAGCCAGAGCGAGTGGGCACGACACGATTGTCGCATACCTCGAAACGTACACGCGGTCGATATAATACGGGGCATCAAGGAAAGCCTGCCATGAGTGGCCCTGTATGTTAATAGAGCGTTGAAAATTCGATTCTGGACGACAATCCACACAGTTGCCGTGGAAAATGATCGAGTTTGGACCAACAATGCAATGCTTTGAAGAACGTTCTCCAGTGCAACTGGAGCTGCATTGCAGCGGCAACGACAGCGCCACACTCGACACTTGATCCACGTAATGGAATTTGATTTGCAAGTTTGGACAACTCTCTTGACGCCACCACTTGCCACGTTATCTGGACGGTGGTAGAGTTCTTTCCAAAGAACGCCCGCAATTGGGGTGGTTGGCCACTGGGGTGACGCATGCGTGAAATCTCTGCAGCCGTGAAGGGAGTCACATGACGCCTCCATCGACTTTCCATCATGTGAGTGTCCAGGAGAAGAAGCCACAAGTTTATATAAGTGCCCCAGTACAGTGTCGGCGGCGGAGATATTGTAACTAGACTTGCGTCACGCGGACATGCAGACGCGACTCGCGTGTTGCAAGAGACTCCAACGAGCGACAATCAGGAGCGACCTGGCCCGCCAAAGCAGGACAGGAAGCCAGAGCCAAAGAACATCTTTGGCTTCAGACGTTCTGTCGCCTTCTTCTCAAGATGGGATATCCGCTGTCAGGTTCAGCTCCTATGGATATTGATGTACCACCTAGCAGGTCTACCGACTAGTGGTCGATCCTCTCACGAGTCACTTGTCTCTCCAATGGCTGTTGGCAAAGACATTTTGTTATCATTCGAGATGGTGAGATGTTGTCGCCTTTCGCAGTCGTGTTGTTGCCCTTCGTGGCCGGTAAATTGGCTTCTTTTGAATCAACCGATGGGAAAACTTGCGAAATAAACGCGAAATATACCAACAACTTGTCAAAAGACAACAGAAAACGTGAAAAAGAAGCCAATTTGTCTGGCGGAAAAACATTGACCGTTTCGAGCTGGAACGTTCAACGAACCGTCGGAAGTATCCGTCCTTTTACCTGTCCATAGTGTCGGATATTTGAATGAATGAATTCAATTTGGCCTTAATATTTTATATTTGGATAGCACATAATACTATATTTGATTTAAAAAAATCAAATACAATATTATAAATCAAATACTAGTTGTAAAACACCCGACAGATAGGAACATTGCACCAGATGTTTGCACTTTGCAAGATCATCGCATATCTGGCCAGATCTAGGAGAAGAAAAGGACCTGGTGCCGTGCCTTGCAAAGCTATGGGACGTCCTGGAGACCAAGCTAGCAAGCAAAATAATGGGCTAGGAGCAAGGTATTCTATGTGGCTTGGGCATTTGTTGCTGGGGTTGATCCCCAATGTATTGACAGTCGAGATCACCCGCGACCCAAACGAACGAATCGCCGTGTTTTGTTCTGATGGACACTCAGATGGCGCGAACTATAAAACGAAACATTCAAATCGGCATACTAGATTCAAATACAACGTGCGTATTTATAAAAACTCGGATTTGTCTGCAGAGTGGCACCACCTGGTTGCCAGTTTTCGATTTGTCATATTCGACGCAGCCACGACATGGGTGCAACGACGCGCGCCAAGCTGCCGCTCCCGGACGGGTTCTTCACGACGCCGCCGCTGTCAGACTACGAGCGCTACAAGTACATTCGCCGTGGCCAAAAGTCCCTCGTCGACCTCGTCGAGAAGACGCGGCTCCGTGGCGGCCCCATCAAATGGACGTTCGATCACAAGACAAAGACCGACGTGACTGTGTACCGAGGTGTGGACCCGTCGCTGCCCCTGACCAACCAAACCGTGTACATGACGGTGACGGAAGTCCAAGGCACGATCGACGAAGCGGCGTCCATCATGAGTGCGGGTGCCGACGGCAAGCGAGACTATTGTGCGACGTACCACAAGGATCAAGTCCTCGACTTGAAGAATTTGTACGTCCTGGCGACGGCGACGCCCGAACACCCGCACAACTCGATCTCGATCAAGTGGCGCGTCGTGAGTGCCAACAATCCGCTCGTGAAGCACCGCGACATGGTCTTTATGGAATACTGCGACGACTTCAAGATTGACAACGTCCAAGGGTTTGGCCGATGCATGTCGTCGATCGACGTTGCCCACATCGTTCCCGATTTGCAAGCCAGCATGAACATCATTCGAGGCGAATTGTACCTCGCGGGGGACATTTTCCTCACGAGCGAAAGCCGCGTCGGGTACCTCTCCGCGTTTCGAATGTACCAACAGGACATGCGCGCGCCGCTGCCCCTCTGGCTTGTCAACCCCGTCATCAAGAAGAAATCGGCCATGTGCATGGCAACCCTGGACAACAATTTCCGCAACGAACGGGTTCTGGCGCTCGAAGCAACGGGCGCACTGGCTCCCCCGTTGGTCGTGGCCCACGACGCCGCGCGCAAGAATTGTGCCTTGTGCACGCTCAAGTTTTGCCCCCTCAATCGACGGACCCAGTGCCAAAAGTGCGGCGACGTGCTGTGCAAGAAATGCAACAAGAAATGGGAGATCCGCCACGGCCCATTGATGCGGACGGTTCGCGTCTGCAAAACGTGTACGTCCACGTTGTCGCTGGGCGCGTCGGTGGCGAGTCTGAGCCGACGGCCGTACCATTCGGCCTACACGTCAGACACATTAACGTCGGACGACGAAAATAATGCCGCCGCCGCTCATCGGGACGCCCGCCGCCGCCGCACCAAATCCCATCGGCTCGGCGACACCAAGCTCGTCTACGAACACGCGCATCCGTTAGTCCTCCGCATGTCAAAACCACGCACGCATTCGAGCGGATCGGACGCACGGAATCATACCATGGGCCAGAGCGACGCGTCGTCACCCAACTCGATGATTTTGCTCGATCTGGACAACGTCGTATCGCTGCCACAGGCCGACGACTCGTTGGTGCAATTCCTCCAAACACTGGATCTGAATGGGCACGACGAGCGAGCGCAGGTCGACCATTCGTCCGACACGGCCACCGTGGCAAACCAAAGCTTGGAGCTCGAGTGGCTCACCGCCGCGCGAGTGCGCTGATTGCGTTTTCGTTGTATTATAGTAATTTTACAGTTCTTTCCATGATTGTTGTGGTTGATGGCGAAAGGGATCGAGGCTTCTGACTCGTGGCAGTACATTGAATGTTGTCATGCACGTCATCTTCAAGAGGGCTGGACCAAAGAAAGGTCAGGATATCCACTCGTGTTCATTGATGCCTTTGTTTGATTGGCTAATGTCCGCCAATCAAATAGATGTAAACCACTGCAACATGACGTGGCAGCATCACAATTCTCGTCTCAATAATACGTCATGGTGTTACTCCATTCGCCAGGCCGAGCTTGGAGGACACGTGATTTTACTCGAATACAATCGCTTGGTGTACGAGACCAATGACGCGGCGTCCACACACAGCTGCGCCGCAAAAACGAGCCATCGTGTTCGTTCTTGCATCTGGAATACGACATGAATAATTCATGGCATGGTTTGCGTTGCCGTCACCGCTCGTCACCACTCGTCACCGACTGTCGAAGATGACGTCGATTTCACGGTCTCGACACGGCGTGCGTGGGTTGGTCGATGCGGTGATGCTTTCAATCGATCGATAAACTTGACATATGCCTATATGCATGGTCATTTTCGACAGCGCACACACAAGGCAACTTTGCACGTTTCAGAGAAACCGTAACTTGCGCGACCATCAGCAACGACTATGGGGAGAGCAATATGTGGCAGAGTAGCAGGAGCAATAACAACCCATGAGTGGTGTACCCATGCTGCACAAGGGGGCTGCTGGTGGCTCGAACAAAAATGGACTTCACAGGTTGGTGTCGTAACTTTAACCAGAACAAATTGCATACATAACGTAAGTATAATTCTTTGAGTAATTTGGTACATTTTGGTACATTTACTTGTATACTTGTACTTGAATCGGTTGAATTAATTCAACACATTACAAGTGTGTTTGAAACAATTGCCTTGCCAGAACACACCACCATTATGGCACCTGTCCCTGTACTTTAGTTGTCGGTTTCCATTCCTACAGACGCGAGGCAAGTGATCCCCGCGCAAGGTCAGGCCTCGGAAGCCGCTGATAGTCGCGGTGTGGCGGCAGCAAGAAGCAACTGCATGGTCACTTGCGGGTGTCAAATGTCCCATCCACCTATATATCCTATGCTGTCTTAACCTTTATTAATATATTGCATTTTCAAGTCAAAATAAATCTGGCATATATATTGTCAATCAAACAGGTGACCACGACTGCGCGTCAACAGGATTGGAGTTTGTAGCGCACTTTAACGAGTCGCACCGCCCGATCACTTTGGCGCTCGCATCTTCCCATCCATGGGCCGCCCCAAGCTGCAACTCCCGCTACCCACGGGCTTCTTCCGGTGCCCGCCACTCTCGGACAACACCCGCCGCCACTTTATCTACCGCGGCCAGATGGCGCTCCTCCAACTCGTCGAGAAGACGCGACTTCGCGGCGGCCCGATTCACTGGGTGCTCGATCATGAATCCCACGGCGTCTCGGTCTACCGCGGCGTGGATCTCGCGGCCGACGCGGTTGTCTACCTCCGCGTCATGGACATCCGTGCGACGGCCGACGACGCGGCGCGTGTGATGCGTCCGCTCGGCAGCCGCTGCGACCTTGCCGACGAGCATCTCGCCGATGCCCAGACGCTGTACGTCTTGGCTGATCCGACGAGCGAGCACCCACACAACCACGTTCGGCTCAAGTGGCACGCGGTGGCCCCCAAGTGGCTACCGCTGCGGGACTTTTGCGTCGTCGAGGTACGCCGTCTGCCGCTGGCGATTACTCTCTCACCTGCGTGCGGCTTGTCGTGTTAGTACCACGACGACGTGTACCTGAACGGCGAGCGCGGCTTTGGCCGCGTGCAGCAATCCGTCGACATCCCGTGGGTCTGCCCTGCCATGGATGCCAGCTACGGGGTCACACGCGGGAATGTTTCCCTCGCCGGCGATGTCTTTATTCCCAATCCCCATCGACCTGGCTACGTCACCCTCTACCGCCTAGAACACCTCGACCTCCGAGTACCCTCGGCGATGCTGACGATGCTCGTGCATTGGTCGACCAAATCAGCGTTGACCAAACACATGCACGCCTTGCACGACGTGTTTCGTCGCACCGAAGTTGGTGCGTGTTGGCCAGAACGCGCACGTGTTTCTCGATGTTGCGCCGTGTGCCACACCCGCTTTTCGGTCATTCGGCCCACGAAACGCACGTGCCAGCGCTGTGGCGAGGTGCGTTTTCTTAGTTGTGGTGTCGCAACGAACCAACGACAATCGCGAACTAACGACTGGGTGTATAGGTCGTCTGCACACGCTGCCACGTTGTCCGTTTGGCCCTTGGCCAAGAAATGTGCCTGTGCACGAGTTGCATCACAACGAGACGCCACGAAGCGGGGACGATGATGACGCACCGCGCGTCGATGCACTGGCCACCGTCGACGTCGGCCTCGTCATCCAGGCACCCAACCCACACCAAGCAGCGACGCGAGCCACCACGGCTAGTCCTAGTGCCAACATGACATATCGCTCGATCCTGTCCCAGCCACCACCCCCGCCTGACCAACGAGTCAGTCTGTGGCACACGCCACTTCGACAGAACGAACAAACGATACCACGAGACTTGCTCGAAACGTCCTTGTCGGCGTCGACGATGCCCATTTTGGACGACTCGGGGAGTATGTTGCTCATGCTGGATTGAGTCGTGGAGGTCAAAAGCATGGCGTCCAGTGGCATGGCACTCCAAGAGTATCAGGCGCCGCACCTGGCACTGATGAACCAGGTGCTGAAGCTGAGCCCCATCGATGGCGATGACTTTGAAGAATGTGCCTCGGATGCAGCGACGATCGCTGCCCCGACCGAGTGGAGAGCGATCTACATATAGCTTCGTGAGCAACAATCGTCGGCCTTGAGGTGGACACAAGGTGTGGGTGCGCTGATGCTGGGGACTCGTATTTGAATACTAGTGTGGGACGGATTGTTTGGGGAGAGCAAAACATAGTTCGTTGGAGGCGCACCCCGTTGGTGTCAGAACGCACCCCCTCGTGGTGTTGTGGTGTAGAACTTGAATGGGAGTCGAGTCGTGCCATTGGACGAGGTCATGTTCTGTTCCAATAGCTCTAGAGTTGCCATACACTGCAGGTGTGTGCTATCGGCGGCGATATTGCTATCTCGTTGAGCAGTCGCCAAACTCACCATCCGGACGTGTCATGTTGAAGTCGTGCTGAATAATTGCGTAGTTCCACGTGGTGTTTCGATTTCTCGAATCTGGTTTTTCGGGGCAGGTTGGTCATGGTTCGATCCGTTCGCTCAGACTATTTGGCCTGTCAACATGGAGGCACCCTCTTTGGTTGATGTACAGCATTCTCGTCTGACTAGGATCAAGAAGACACTGTCCTTGACATTTCCTTTCTTGGGTTGACAGGATCGCTTTTTGGCGCAACCAATCAACATTTCCAGTGCTGGGTTGATTACTCGAGCACGAACCGACTCGATGGACACCAGAGCCCATCCAAGACATTGCTGGCTGGGCTCTCATCACGAGATTTGTCGACCGAGTCGACACATGGCGCGCGCTCTCTTCCTTTAGAAGCACCATCCCACAATGGAGAAGCAGTAACCAACGGTTCCAAGCAGGCCGAATCTCGCCTAGCTACTCCCTGTGGATAAGTTGCGTTCACCATCGAATATTGGGCAACAATTGGTGCAGCTGATGCACACTACTCGCGTCTCCGCACGTTGGCAGCGTCGTCATGTCAAGGACTCGAGCCGCCACACGCGGCCTATCTCATGGGCTGTGTGACAGCCGAGGGTCATCCGAGCGCAGGGTTTTGTCCTCAGTTGACGTTGGACCAATTCTCTTTTTGCTTTGTATATGGCATGTGCCTGACATTTTAGTGCAATTTAGGTCAAAATTCCCTTTCAAAATTGGGAAAATGCCGAATTTTGCAACATGTCGTGTTGCTGCGCAATGTTGTGAGTGGGTGCCGCAAGTCTCTACGGCGACCGGCCCGAATGTGGTCGAAATACACAGACTCAGATTTCAGTCAAAATATCCAACATTTATTTCCAATGCCAACATTATTTATCTTGAATTGAGTATGCAGCAACACGAGAAGGACGCGGTCGATATAGCGATTGCACGCGACAGGCTTTGTTGGCCATGTTACACATCGTTTTGGATCTCCTGCTGCACTTCTTTATTCATGGCCACATTTTCGAACGCTCGACCGAGGACGCACGACGGCAGCATGAAGGTGAAGCGACTAAAGCTGCCGCTTCCGCGCACGTTCTTTCGATGCCCGCCGCTAAGTGAATCCACCCGTCTCTCGTACATCCACCAAGGCCAAAAGGCACTGTCGGACCTCGTGCAGAAGACGCGGCTCCACGGCGGCACGATCGAGTGGACGTTCGACCACGAGTCGTCGGGCGTTGCCGTTTACCGCGGCCTCGACGTCGATCATCATATGCCCCTCTTCCTCCGCATTGCCGAAGTGCAGGGCACGTTGTCGGAAGCGGCCAATCTGATGGGCGTCGGCGCCGACGGAAGCGATGACTTTTGCCTCAAGTACCACCCCGAGGACGTCAAGGACCTCCAAACACTCTACACACTCGCGACACCGACGCCGTCGCATCCACACAACAGCATCGTCGTCAAGTGGCGTGCCGTCGACGGGACGTTCCGCTCGACGCGGGATATGGTGTACGTGGAATACCAAGACGACTTTACGATCGATGGCGTCGATGGGTTTGGTCGGTGCTTGCAGTCGGTCGAAATGGCGGCGGCGTGTCCAAACCTCGAGCGCTCGTTCGGCCTCGTCCGCGCCGACATCCAGCTGGGCGGCGACATCTTTCTCAATAGCCGCCGCGACGGCTACATCACAGTGTGCCGGCTCTACCAAGTCGACCTGCGCGGCAACGTTCCATCGTGGGCAAATGCGCTCTTGACCAAATCGGAGCAAACCAAGCGCGTCCAGGCCATCGACCACCATTTGCGCCAACAGCGCATCAACCACACGGCGTTCCTGCCCGAGTACACGCTCGTGCCACGACATACGCGGTCGCATTGCGCCCGGTGCCGCGCCAAGTTTGCCCCGCTCGCGAAAAAGTTCAATTGCCGCAAGTGCGGCGACGTCGTGTGCAAGCGGTGTCACCAGCCATGGGACGTCCAAGACACGACCCTGTCGATCCTTGGACGCGGCAAGCCACAGATGTTTCGCGTGTGCACCGAGTGTTCATCGACGCCACTCCCGCCCAGTTTGATGACGTTGAAGGGTCGCCTCTCGGACACGGCATCCGATGTCTCGTCGTCGTGGCAGGTTGATCCACCGCCGCCCATATCGTACAAACCCAGAGACATGCTGCGACCCCAGCTCGTCTCGCTTTCGTACCAGCCCGACTACCGCCAATCGATGCATGCGGCCAATCCGTGCTACCCGCTCTTTTACCACGACAGCCCTGCCATGTACGAAGACATTCCAATCATGATGTCGACGCGTGCCGACATGTTGCTCATGACCAAGACCGACTTGATTCCCATCCTCGCGTCGGCCCGCCATGACCAATACGTTGACACAACCCACCATGTGAAAGCACATCACGTTCGACTCTCGATCGACAATGACGATGTCGCGTCGACGTCGGCCACCGCCGACCTCGAGGATTGGACGTATGATATGCCACTCCCGCCCATGTTAAGTTAAAAGTGTATCGGCCACCACGATGGTATGGTGGCGTCTTGTGTATATTGGATCTTGATTGCGTCATCGATGAGGAGGAGGCCATGGGTTGACCGCCCTCTCGTGATACAGACTCTTGCGCAGGAGGATCAACACGACGACGTAGCAAGTCCAGCCACTGTTCAATTACGAGTCTTGCCAAACGCCTTGTTGAGACCCACATGCTCTTGGATATGCACATGCAAATGACGAGACGGATAGGTTAGTCTGTGTTCCAACATGCGAGATTGCCATTTCCGCGATCGCTTCCGCCCACTTGAATGGTTAATTTGTGTTTAACACATTAATGGAAGCGCCCTGTATATATTGTCCTCTCTTCGTGGTATTCTTGAAAAGCCCACGGCGAACCGTCTTTGAGTGCTGGTGATGCTCCTTCTCTTTGACGCCTTCTCCGACAACAACATGAAGGCTAGGTAGGTCGTCGGTGACGAATCCCCCCTTCCAACCAATTGTACATGACGTTCTCCATCGCATCCGACCAAGAAGGCCTTGTGGTCAAACGCCAAGACGACAGAGACTTGTGCTTGCTTGGGCTTTAAAATTATCCTTTTGAGCAGTGGCGAACGCATGTACTTTTGGATGGTGCGTCGAATTGCCAGTGGACGTGTGGCTACAAATTGCCGCCGAGTTTGCTCTTCGAGGTCCACAACCATCCATGTGCAGCATTATTGCAGCACCTGCAGATACCAGCAGACGTGTGCGGCGTGGTCGATGCTGACCAAGACTATTATATTGCACAACTCGTTTTAACATGCGATGGTGCATGCGGCGACAAAGACCATTCCTTTATTGCCATCAACTCGCGCCACTGCGAATGGTGACCGACGCGAGGATGGACGTGCATAAATAGACTTCCAGTGTCCCCAGATCCCATGCAACTTCGGCGGACGTCGGCAATTGACTTTGAGGCACATTGCACGAGGGGCTGCATGACATGCACTGAACGACTCTCGGCCAACCTAAACTTAAACGATGCGTTGGTTTCATGCTGCCGTAACCTAGACTACCCCAATTGGCCTCCCAAGGCCCTGCATCGCAAGAACGGCAAATTCCTGCATTGGGCCAGACTGGGGACTGATGGATGAGAATGCACGGTCGTCTTGCGAACGGATCGGCGATCCATCGAAGGAGCACGACTCCACTTGGCACACGTGCGTTTGATCGCTGTTGGTCTTTTCTGGTCTCGTGCGGTGGGTCGTGAACAGGACAACTGATTTGCACTGGCCGCGCGGGTCGACATTTTTTTTGCCTCGACTTTTCAATCTTTTGGGGTTTGTATGGTCCCGTGCGAGTTGTTTTTTAATCGGCCACGTGCTGACACATCAGCCAATGGTATCACGGCATTCCCTCATTGTACAAGTTTGGTTCAGCCAATGGCATCGCGGCATTTGACGCCACCCACTGCCATATTACCAGTCTTCCCACCGCGACTCTCACTTGCACACTCGTTATGACCAACCCATGGACCAACAACGCCGACTTTGTCGCACGCTTCAAGATGCTCTCGGACCGCAAACTCGGCGCCAACCTCGCTCCCACCTTGGCCGCCCCGTCAGCCGTGCTCCAGCGGCTCGAAGGCCACGGCCTTTCGTGGGTAGACTTGCCGCCGCTGGCCCAGCAAGCGATTGTCTGGGACAGCGGCTTTGTCGTGGGCGGCTCGGTCGCGAAAAATGATTCGTGGCTTCGTGTGTACGTTGGCTGCGGACACTCGATGGCGTCCATCATGTTCAACGAGACCGTCTTCAAGTCGGTCGATACGTACGAAAGCACAGTCCAGTGCGCCAACGTGAACGGTGACTACGCGCGCCAGCAACAAGCTCAGTTCAGCCACATGGACATGATCGCGCGATGCGACATCCAGCCGACATCGACTGACCTCGTGGAACCGAAACAGGCCAGCATTTGGGCGCAAGACGCACTCTATCCCAACGACGTGCCCGAGCCGCGCGTGTACAACCATTCCGAGCGCGTCGGTAGCTACGGCCTCTCGATCCATGGCCTCCCGCGCGGCGCCGAGGAAATTCCGTGGAAAAATCCTGCCGAACATTGCCAAGGGTCGGCCGTCGGATCGGGCATGATCATTCCATGCCGGACCCTCGCGCGGTCCGCGCCCCGGCGCAATGGCACGTGCGAGCCCGTGCCTAGTGCGACCATGGATGCCTGGCTCCAAGAGCTTCGTGCCACCAAAGCCAAAGCGACGACCACAATCATGGTCTGTGTCGTGGCGGCGGTCGTCGTGGTGGCGGTCGTAGCGTTGATGGTGCGGCGGGTGATCCTCCTCCGCCGTCGCCGCCTCGCCGCCGCGACAACATTGACCAAGAAGGGCATCCACGCGCCCGACATTGACTTGACGGCGACGGAACATGCAATCAACTTGAAAAGCCTGAGAGTGTATCAACTCGACGAAACAGAGTTGGAGCTGACGGCAAAGCTTGGCTCTGGCGCATTTGCCGACGTCTACCGCGGGACGTACCATGGCCACCCGATCGCGGCCAAGAAAATGCATTCGAGCCGTCTCACGCCCAGCCAATTGCAAGCGTTCATGGATGAAATCCAACTTCTCGCGTCGTTCGAGTCGCCGTTCATCGTCAAATTGATTGGCGCGGCGTGGACCCGTGCGGCTGACATGACGTGCGTGATGGAATTGATGGACGGCGGCGATTTGAAGGACCATTTGGACGCGACGACGCCCGAGACGTACCCGTGGCTAGCCAAGATCCACCACATGCAGTGCATTGCCGAGGGGTTGGTGTATCTGCATTCGCTCAACATTATCCACCGCGACATCAAGAGTCGCAACGTGCTCTTGAATTCCGATGGCGACGCCAAGTTGACTGACTTTGGCATTTCAAAAGAAGACATCCAAGCGACCATGACGATGGGCGTTGGCACGTTTCGATGGATGGCGCCCGAAGTCATGCAAGACGAAGCGTACACGATCGCAGCCGACATTTATTCCTTTGGTACGGACGACAGTGTTTCGAGTAAGCCCTGCTGACCAAGGTCCCTAGGCTGCATCTTGACGGAATTCTCGACCCACCTCGTCCCGTATGAAGATTTGAAAAACCCAACGAACGGACAACCCGTGTCCGACTCGGCGATCATGGTCAAGGTCGTCGCGGGCACGATCCAACCGACAATTTCCGCCGACTGTCCGTCGTGGATTCGCGACCTCGCGCATAAATGTTTGGCCACCAACCCGGACGCGCGTCCGATCGCCGCCGTCATTGCCAACACGATTCGGACAACGCTCCTCCAGCAGCAACTCGACTCTGCCGATGTAATAGAGGTGTAGATGGCGGATATGATTTTTAATGTGGTTGTGTTCAGCGTGCGATTCAATTGATGGTTGATTGAAAAGTTGGCGAAGAGCGCTTCGATGGCGTGTTTGCGCTCAGGTTTGCGTTGCGCTTCGAGTCCCAGTCTGCCAGCCACAACAACATGATGATGCCGACGCGTCAGGGCTGGCCAACAAATTTCAGTTGTCTCAGTGCCAGAAAGCCTCTAAAAATACATATTTGACGTGCCACAGCAGAGACTCATGTTGTTGAGTGACGGACGAGCAGATGCCATACAAAGTACGACACACTGTCGGGGGATCGAAAATGAGGTAGACGGATAAACCTTTAAAACAGAATAAAGATATCTGAGACACGGAGGATTGGGTTCGACCGCCAGCTGGCACGCTGCATGTGTGACAAGGTGGCATCGTCGTCGTCGCGTTGCTTTGGCTTTGTCAGCCATTCGTGCGAGACGAAGGCATGCACGATGGATGATGTCCTGCAACCCCAGGCACGCCGTGACAGCCGTGGCTGGGTTGCAACCAAGTCTCGGTCGCACCTTGAATCTGTAAGGTTGGAATCCACCAAATATCCACCTGCTGGCCCCATTTCTTCCTTTTTTCTGTGTGACACATGATTCGCCTCGGTCGTGCACCGGCAAGTTCGAGTGGCCGCCACTGCCACTTTGCAATTTCACCCGCCCAGCATCAGCAGTACTGATGGCAACCAACAAATACCTCGAAAGCTCCGACTTTGTCGGTCGGTACAAGGAGCTCAACGACAAGAACAACGGGGCGGGCAACGCCCCAGTCTTGGCACCGCCCAAGTATGTTCTCGATCGCCTCAGTGGCGTCGGCTTGACGTGGGACGACCTGCCCAATCTGGCCAAGCAAGCCATCGTGTGGGACAGTGGCTACGTCGTCGGCACCGTCAAAGGCCAAGACGTGTGGTTGAATGTGACTGTGGGCACGAGTGGCTCGATGGCCAATATCATGATGAACAGCCAAACGTTTGGAAACAAAAATATGAAAGTCAGCAAGACCACCAAATGCCCGTCGCCTTTTGATAGCACGGCCATGTATGCGCGCCAGCAGAACGCGCTTTTCAGCGAAACCGACCCGTTTGTGAGCTGTGCAATCGACAACACGTTCAACAACATCACGTACTCAACGTCGAGTGTGTGGGCCCAAGACGCGCTCAAGAGCGATGAAATTCCCATTCCCCGCATCTTTATGCACACGGACGGCGCCGACGCCGAGAGCTACGGACCATCCATTCATGGATTGCCACAAACGACTGCAGTGGAGATCATCCGGTGGAACTCCGAAGACAAGCATTGCCAAGATCGCGGGGTCTCGAGTGGCATCATCATCCCGTGCGGGACCGTGGGTCGAAAGGGGACGCCCGATGTCCTTCGCAACAAACCCCAGCCAAGTCAAACGATGACTGCGTGGCTTGATGAAATCAAGAGCGCCAAGTCTCGCAAGTTGGGGTTGTCGATTGGCTTGCCTATTGCCGCCGTCGTCTTGCTCGCGTTGGCGGCCTTCTTTTATCGCCGCCACCGCCGCCGTCAGCAAATGATGGCCATCAAGGAGAGCAACGCCTCGTTCATTGGCATCCAAACCCCCACCGTCGACTTTACCATCACCGAAGGCACCGCTGGCATCAATTTGGAGAACTTGCACATGTACCGTTTGGACGAACGCGACCTCGTCTTGACAACCAAGTTGGGCGCTGGTGCATTTGCTGACGTCTACCGTGGCACGTACCGTGGCGAACTGATCGCGGCCAAGAAGATGCATGCAAATCGCCTCACAAATGGCCAACTGGTGGCCTTTGTCGATGAAATTCAACTCATGGCATCGTTCGACTCGCCATACATTGTCAAATTGATCGGCGCCGCGTGGACCCGCGCCACGGACCTCACGTGTGTGATGGAATTGATGGACGGCGGCGATTTGAAGGACCGCTTTGATGCGACCACGACTGCGACCTACCCCTGGAGCCAGAAATACGTCGACATGTACAGCGTCAGCCAAGCGTTGTCGTATTTGCATTCGCTCAACATCATCCACCGCGATCTCAAGTCACGCAACATTTTGTTGGATTCGAAGAAGGATGCCAAGTTGACGGATTTCGGCATTTCCAAGGAAGATATTCAAGCGACCATGACGATGGGTGTCGGTACGTTCCGTTGGATGGCGCCAGAAGTGATCCAAGACCAAGCGTACACGGTCGCCGCGGATATTTATTCCTTTGGTACGATGGATTATTTGTGTAGTTTGCTTTAGTACTCTCGTACTCATTGGTGGTTACTGTAGGCTGCGTCTTGACGGAATTTGACACGCATCACACGCCGTACGAAGATTTGAAGAACCCTGCGAACGGACAACCAATCTCAGACTCGGCCATCATGGTCAAGGTCGTCGCGGGTACCATCCTGCCAACGATTTCGCCCGAGTGCCCCGATTGGATCCGCGAATTGGCGCACCGGTGCTTGGCTAGAGACCCGGACCATCGACCCACAGCCAACGAAGTGGCATACACGATTCGATCAAAGTTGCGCGAGCTGTCGTCCGAACTCTTCAGTGTCTAGTCTAGTATTCCGAGAAATAAAGCCTTGCAGTTTCATTGTTTGAAAATTTGTCCTTTTGGTCTTCATGTTGGACCAATATTTGATGATAACAGGAACGAAATTTTCGGCGAGTGAAACGGTCGCAATGCATGCATCGAAAAATGCTGTCAAGCTTGTGATGGGAAAGCTCGATGGCGGTTGATATTTTCGAATCCGAACCCACTGAAGGAACGGCGATCATGTACCCTTAGACCAAGTGGTATTGGATCACTTCGGGCGCCGTCCAACGGAACTTAACCCCCCATGGATACAGTCGTGCTACATTGTCCCGTGCTCTCCTTCTGGTCCCACTCACGCGCGCCGGGTGTCCAGTGTTGAATTTCGCGTTGCCTGAACAGACCACAGCCACCACCATGTCAAATTTGGAAGACGCGAATTTTGTCAAACGGTACAAGGCAATCTACGACACGAACCCCACGGCAGAAACCGCGCCGGACGTGCCAGGCAGGGTAAAACAACCTCTCGACAAGTACGGGTTGACGTGGAACAACTTGCCCAACTTGGCCAAGCTTGCCATCGTTTGGGACAGCGGCTTTGTCATCGCCAACGTCGGCGGTGTGGATACGTGGCTGAACGTCACGGTCGCACGTAGTAAGACAATGGCCGACATCATGATCCCCACGACGATCTTCAAAACAGTCGGTCCTTTTGACTGAAACGAACATAGCTCTCCAATGTGCGATTGACACGTCAAACAAAACCCAGTTCGCGCTATCCAGCGTCTGGGCCCAAGACGCCCTCAAAGCGGACGACATCCCCGTCCCCCGCGCTTTCATGCACGCCGACGGGCGACATAAAGGGCCTTCCATTCATGGCCTGCCACAAGGCAGCGATACGGAGGTGGTCAAATATTATCCCGAACCAACAAGCCATTGCCAAACATGGGGCATCGCCAGTGGCATGATCATCCCGTGTGGCCACGTAGGGCAAAATACATCCAATAAAAACACGTTCGATCCAAAACCAAGCTCAGACATGGAAATGTGGCTCAAGGAGATGGCGAATCCCAAGACCAACAACTTGGCATTGACGGCAGGCATGCCCTTCGCCGCAGTCATTTTGCTGGCCGTGGCAAGTGCCCCGATTGGATTCGCGTCACTGCACGGCAATGTTTGGACAGAAACCCAACACAACGTCCCACTGCCAGCGAAGTGGCATACACCATTCGTTCGAAACTGCGCCCGAACTATTTAGTGTCTAGTCCTGCATTACCAAAATATACACCACTTCATATCGCTGGTTATTGTGATTGCAAATCTCCCAATTAGCTGGTTGCCTTAATCGACGAAGACTTGACTCCATTGTCAAACGTTTATGAGGTAGACCCGCGCTTCTCATCCAATGAGTGTGATCGAATTCATGCGGCTTGCGCATTAAAAACACCAATGCGGGCCACAAATAACCCAACATTTCTATCAATTATTCAATCACACGATGAATACTACAGTGTACATGCCAGCCACGACCAATTGTTTTGGGGTCGTCTTCTCATCAAGCAATCGCCAACACAGCAGTCCACTCAAGAGAACTCTCAGTCTATGCTCCGCTGTCGCTGCTCGCAACGTGCAGGTCGTGGAACCGTTTATTGAGTTTTTGAGGTTACTGATTGTCGCGATTTCCCGCTTGAGGTCCGTTTTAGAAGTTTGTTGGTTGGCGACTGGCTATGCAATTACAGAGTGGAAGCAGTATCCATCAATCGAATTTTTTTTGGTCGCGGCTCGACGACCTCTCCCCTCGCTGTCGTTGCCTCCACGAATTCAGTTGCACAATCGACGGTCCAGCCACACATGACCAGCAACAGCCCATGGTTGCAAAATTCGGATTTTGTAACTCGCTTCAAAAATATCCACGACCAAACCAGCGAAGCTGCTACAGGAGTTGCTTTGCCACCCGAGCCGCATCTAGCCCCCCCTGATGCTGTCGTCAAGCGCCTTGGCATGCTTGGGCTAACTTGGGGCGACCTGCCGCCATTGGCCAAGCAAGCTATCATCTGGGACAGCGGTTTTGTCGTTGGCAATGTCCATGGCGTCGACAGGTGGCTTCGAGTGTACGTGGCCAGCGGATCGATGGTCAACATCATGATGCCCAAGGCAGCCTTCAAAAACACGCTGACGGTCAGCCAA
This sequence comes from Aphanomyces stellatus, assembly GCA_009835185.1. NCBI lineage: Eukaryota > Oomycota > Saprolegniomycetes > Saprolegniales > Verrucalvaceae > Aphanomyces > Aphanomyces stellatus. The sequence goes on along the minus strand of VJMH01005103.1, from coordinate 181,924 downwards.
ACCATCGACTGTCCGTCGCCAATCACTGGCACAATGTACGCTCGTCAGCAGCGCGCCGTCTTTGCCCAAACAAACCAACTTGTGCAATGTGCGGTGGAAAACACACAAAACTTGACTGCGTACTCGCACTCGAGTGTGTGGGCCCAAGACGCGCTTGCGATCGGGGACATTCCCGTGCCTCGAGTGTTTATGCACACGTACCATGCAAACGCCGAGCGCTACGGACCATCCATTCACGGGTTGCCCCAAGGGAGCACGACGGAGACGATCGTGTACGACAGCGACCCCACCAAACATTGCCAGGCTCGAGGTGTATCGAGCGGCATGATCATCCCGTGTGGCACAAAGGGTTGGAATGCATCCGAGAACGACAACATGCACGAGCCTGCTTATAGTGCAACAATGAATGGCTGGCTGGTCGAAATCAAGGCTGCAAAGCAAAGCAATGCGTCGCCCAAGACAGCGTTGATTTTCGGCTTGACGGTCGGTGGCGTCGTTGTCTTGTTTGTCTTGTTTCTGCTGGTTTACCGACGCCAGAGCAAGACAGGATATGGTGGCATCCAAACACCCACGGGTGATTTTGCCGACGGCCCAGCCGCCGCCAAGTTGGAGCCCTTGCAAATCTGCCGCCTCGACGAGCAAAATTTGGTCTTGTCAACCAAGTTGGGCTCGGGTGCATTTGCTGATGTTTACCGTGGCACGTACCGGGGCCAGTTGATCGCCGCCAAGAAACTGCAGGCGAACCGCCTCACGAGCAACCAACTGATGGCTTTTGTTGGGGAAATTCAGCTCCTGGCTAGCTTCAACTCGCCGTACATTGTCAAATTGGTCGGCGCGGCGTGGACCTGCGCGACGGACCTCACGTGTATCATGGAATTGATGGACGGTGGTGACTTGAAGGACCTCCTCGACACTACGACAGCATCGACCTACCTTTGGACAACCAAGTATATGGACATTTATAGCATTCTGCAAGGGCTCTCGTACTTGCATGCGCTCAACATCATCCATCGCGACGTCAAGTCCCGCAACATTTTGTTGGATTCGTCCAAGGATGCCAAGTTGACGGATTTTGGCATATCCAAAGAGGACATTCAAGTGACCATGACGATGGGTGTCGGTACGTTCCGTTGGATGGCGCCAGAAGTGATCCAAGACCAAGCGTACACGGTCGCCGCGGATATTTACTCATTTGGTAAGGACGTGCACATGATGATTGGCCATGACGGACGGATGTACATGCAGGATGCGTGCTGGCGGAATTTGATACGCACCACGTGCCGTATCACGATATGAAAAACCCAGTCAACGGCCAGCCAATCGCCGACTCGGCCATCATGGTCAAGGTCGTGACGGGGGCGCTGCAGCCAACGCTGTCGCCCGAATGCCCCGAGTGGATCCGCGACATAGCTAGGCAATGCTTGGCGACATTGCCCGACAGTCGACCTTCCGCCAGCGAGCTCGCAAACATCGTCCGCTTGCATCTGCGCGAGCTCTCATCCGAACTATTTAGCGTTTAAAGTGAAGGACCAATGTGGTGATAATTGTGGTTTCAAAATGCAAATGCCAATGACGCACGACGAGCCACATGTAGCCACACGAGGTACGAGATATTTTCAGTAAAGCCCATGAAAAAAGGAAATCAATCGACAGAATTGCCAACGATTGCCGCAGCGGCCCCCACGAACCCGCGACCAGACGCAATCACGTTTGACTTGTACAATCAGCCCGACCTTATCTCAGCCCGGGGTAGCCTGACGCAAGACAATGGACAATGTCGCATGTACATAATGACTAGACCGACAATTGTGCGTTTCGTTTGCGTCTGTGGGCGTGTGGCGTTGATAAAAACACGCATTTTTTATAGGTTTAGCCCTGCACTCGCGGGTTCCGTTCACACGCACGAACCCTCTCCATAATCTTGACGACATCGTGGTCAACACAAATGCTTGCGTTGCCGTCAACGTACCTTGGATCATCATGTCCCTTGACACCGTCGTGCCGATAAAAATACTACACTATTTTCTCGTTAAACTGCCCCACCACAGTTGCATCCTCTACCCACGAGCGAATGGTTGACTTCGTACGTGGACGGCATCTTGCGTCGTGCGTTGCCACCGTCGTCGGTTTCCCACTTCATTCTCACATCGTCTAATTACCACCACTACATTCACATGAGCAGCAACGCGAGGCTCGAAAGCTCGGATTTCGTCGCGCGGTTCAAGACCATCCACGCCAAGTAGCAAAAAGCAAGTGGCGGCGGAGGACTCCTACCTGCGATGACAATATCACCGCCACCAAGTGTCACTCAACGACTAGATTCGTTCGGGTTGACGCGGGACGACCTGCCATCCTTGGCCAAGGAAGCCATCGTCTGGGATACCGGCTTCGTCGTGGGTAATGTCGGCGGCTTGAGCAGGTGGCCGCAAGTGCTTGCCGCACCCGTAGTTCCATGGCTTCCATCATGCTGCCAAAGTCCATCTGCAACAATGTTGTGAGCTACACGATCGACTGCACGTCGCCACTCGGGACGCCTTATGCCCGCCAGCAGACCGTCTACTTGACCGACACCAACAAACTAGTGCAATGTGCGATCAAGACACGCACAACCTGAACATGGTATCGCACTCGAGTGGGTGGGCCAAAGATGCCCTTGCCGTCGACGACGTCCCGTCCCGCGAGTGTTTCTGCACACGGACGGCGAGGGCTACGGACTGTCCATTCACGGTCTGCCTCAAGCAAGTACCACCGAAGCGGTCGAGCCCCACAGCGACCCAACACAACATTGTCACGACTCGAGTGTCTCTTGTGGCATGATCATCCCGTGTGGCACGTATCAAGTCAATGCCTCGGAGAACAGCAACGCCCAGCTACTCAAGCCAAGTCCAATGAAGAACGCATGGCTGGCTGAAATCAAGTGCGCCAAGGTCGTGGCCAAGGTCGACACGGGGTTGAATATTGGATTTGCCATCGTGGGGGCCGCTTTGCTTGCGATGATTGTGTTTGCCTGCGTTCAACATGGTCATCACCGCCTCAGGACCAAAGAAGGTACGGCCTCGTTCGGTTGCATCCACACGCCCACCTCCAATGATTCAACCATTGGCTCGGAAGGCCCGGCAGGGCTCCATTTGGACTGCTTGCAGCTCTACCGCTTGGACGAACGCGACTTGGTCTTGTCGATCAAAGTGGGTGCTGGGTCGTTTGCTGATGTCTTCCGTGGGATGTACCGCGGCGAAGTGATTGCGGCTAAAAAATTCATACAAGTCGCCAAACGCCCCATCAGTTGGTCGCCTTTGTCAGCGACATCCAGCTCCTGGCCACGTTCGACTCGTCGTTCATTGTCACGTTTGTCGGGCGGCGTGGACCCGGGCGTTGGATCTCACGTGCGTGATGGAATGGTGGACATCGGCGATTTGAAGGAGTATCTCGACACGCACAACGACGATACAAGTACCTTGTACCCGTGGTCTGTCAAGGTCGAGCACATGAACATCACGGTCCAAGGGTTGTCGACTTTGCATTCAATGAACATTATCCACCGCGACGTCAAGTCGCGCAACATTTTGTTGAATTCGGCCCACCAAGTCTAGTTGACGGACTTTGGCATTTTGAGAGAGGACATGCATGCGACGATGACTGTCAGCATCGGCACGTTTCGCTGGATGGCCCCCGAGCTCATCCAAGACGAGTCGTACTCCGTGGCCGCGAATATTACTAGTAAGTCGTTTGGTAGGACGTTGCATCATCGGGGACTCATACCTTGGCTAGGCTGTGTTGACGGAATTGGACACGCATCACGCGCCCTATAACGACATAAAGAACAGCAGCGTGAACGGACATCCGATGGCGGACTCGGCCATCATGATCAAGGTGGTCGAGGGGGAGATCCGCCCACACGTTGACACCAACGTGTCCTGATTGGATTCAAGCGATGGCAGCCAAGTATTTGTCTCGAGAGCCAAAGGCGAGCTCACGTACATGGTGCACTCGAAACTGCGTGAGCAGTCGTTGGCAACATCCACGTTGTCCGGATCCTCCTTTCGCTCCTTTGGTTGAATGCCCCAACTGCAAAGGACGATGCGAACACCCTTCACATCGTTGTTGCCCCGTGGCTTGGTTCAATGAAGACGAGTGCCAAGCCATAGTTTTTGAATTTTACTTTTGCATACCATCGACCAAGACTCAGATGGAAGGATGCGAGGAATCAAATATGGCGTTTGAATTGGTGTGCTGCGCGAACGAATCAAAGAAACTTGTCAAAAATATTTCACACACGGAATGGAACAGTGTGAGGTGGGGTGTTCATGTCTACACTGCATATCTGTGACTTTAGCTACGGAGACCCTGCTGTCCGACACACCGGCAAAGACATTCAGTTTCGACGAGTTGGTTGTCTTGAGGCCACCATACTAAAGTCCACCACAAGTTTCGAGCGCTAAGTCATGGATGGATGTTCCGTATCTCTCTGCGCTGCCCCAAAATGAGTCGGGCCTACAACAAGCAGTTGGTTGACAGGGCTTGAGCTGCCCAGCGGCGACTCGAACCATGATCGCCGAGTCGGACATGGGTTGTCCGTTCGCACAAGTGTTCAAATCTTTAAACGGGACAAGATGCGTGTCAAACTCCGAAAGGACGCACCCTAGCAAGTGTAAGCTGTGTAACATGGTCAGCGTACCAAAGGAATAAATGTCGGCCGCGACCGTGTACGATTGGCCTTGGATCACTTCCGGTGCCATCCAACGGAACGTACCGACACCCATCGTCATCGTCGCTTGAATATCTTCTTTCTAAATGCCAAAGTCGGTCAACTTGGCATCTTTGGTCGAATCCAACAAAATGTTTCGTGACTTGACGTCGCGGTGGATGATGTGAAGTGAATGGAGGCAGAGGAGTCCTTGGGTAATGCCAGGGATACGTGTCTGGCGTGTGTGCGCCGCTAAATGGTCCTTCAAGTCCCCGCCATCCATGAGTTCCATGATGCATGTCATTTGAGACACGCGTCCATGCGACACCAATCAATTTGACAATGGAAGGCGACTCGAACGATTCCAGAAGCTGGATTTTATCCACAAACGCTTTCAATTGCACCGTTGAAATCCGATGGCGTATAATTTTTAGGTTGCGATGGCCTTACCGCTGTTCGTGCCACAGTAAACAGTTGCAAACGCACCAGCGCCCAATTTTGCCGTCAAAACGACGTCGTTTTCGTCTACGCGGACCAGTTGAAGCGCATCCATTTGCCACACGGGCAGAGACTATATGTCGGTTGGCAGGGTATCTAGATGCATGTGAAAGGCTGATTCGATGTTTGCTTTCTTGTGGCGATGATGACATCGTTGTCGATGGCGGCGGTACACAAGCATCAAACCAACGACGGCCACCGCGCCCAGGCGATGAGTCCAGGGTTCTGGGTCGTAGTGATCCATCCGGATAAAGATACGTTCATTAGTTGTCGTCTGGTCGTCTGGTCGTCTTGCCATTAAGTCACGCTGACGCACCAGGTTGCGCAACTCATTGGGACTTTTCGAGAACACAGGAAACAACTTCCGTCGAGTGCACGTTTATATGAGATTTACTATACTTCAATGAAATACTAAGTTGTAGATAAGAGGTTCTAACATTTAGTCATTCCACAATATCCTCTGGAGTGTTACATTTGGTAGCACTTCCAGTTCGGCACCAAGGACTTATCTGGACCGAGAGGCAACCGCCAGTAGGGGATAAGGATAACTCCACCTAGCTCACGCGGAGATTCATTGCGATCTCTCACTGCGGCTAGTTTCGAGTATTGCGATCGCTCAGTGTTCCGAAGTCCGCTGCGAACTCCCCTTTTGACGACATCCCAGGGTCGACTAAGGGAGGACCTCGAGTCAGTAGGGACATCTGAGGCGTGTGAAGATTTGTGCCGACAAGCGTATGCCAAACAAGCAGGCATACGAGAAGGCGAAGGCGAGCGAGAAGGCGGCGATCGAGGAAGCGAAAGCGGCGGCAGCGAGCGGGCAAGCGATGAACAAGGAGAGAAACGAACATAAGCGGAAAGCAAGTAGTGTAGACAGTAGGTTAAATAGTGTAGATTTCCATCGTATACACTATTTGGAGGACGACGTCAAGAAGAACCTCTCTGAAGTGCGAGCGAGCCTGCAACAACAAGTCGAACGTTGCGTGCGCACCAACATCCGTTTTAACAAGGATCTCCAAGCCCAGTACCACAAGAGCAAGCGGATCAAGGATATTTGTGACCGACTGGTTAAAGCTCAAGCCTGTTTGGATATTTTGCGCGAATTACTTGGCCATCAAATCGATTCCATCCTTGAAGCCAAGCCTCCCAAGAAATTGAAGAAAGAAGACAAGGACACTCTCGAAGACTTGTCGAACTATATATCTAACCTTTAGAAGGGTTGTAAATGCCAAAGTACCACAGCAACCTTAATAAAAGTATTTGAGAATTGAGTTTTATTGACCCAGCTTATACGGATTTATAGGACCCTACTTACTACTCGCTGTTCACCCCAGTCTCCCGGTCACAGGTTTATTGTGACTGTCCCTGGTTGTTACGTCGGGTTTAGTAGGTCGCTAGTAGTCGTTGACGAGGAGGAAACACCGCCATCTGCTCGCTGTTGGGAGGTTGCGCGTGGACGATTGGTATTATACAGGTGCCTTCTGGCAGAATTGGCTTCCAGTGCAATAGATCGTTTTCCTTGTGGATGGTCCTGCCATACTCGTCACTGGGACTTGATTAGCCCAGGGTCCAGGCTGGTACTGCGGGCTGTCTTGTGATTGGCTCGTCAACGATTGTCTCTTGTCTTCTATGGCTCAATGAGGGGCGGCGTTTTTGCCACCGTCCTAGTAAGCTACTGTATATATATGAACCCTACTACCGCTACGACCTTTAACTAGCTAATTACACACTGAACGCAACCCAGGATGTCGGCTGCGGGAATCGAACCCGCACCTCCCGGTTCCAAGCAGCATACTGTTTCCAGTACGCCACCGGGAATCGGTTAATGAAAGTATTGGATTGTATATCCATCGTGTGAAGACGTTCTTCAAGGCCAAGGACTTGGTCTACGAGAACAACAGCGAAGTCGAGACGCGATGTCTCGCAATTGTTGTGGCGAGCCTTCATTGGCAAGCAGCAGCATGGTATCAGGAGCGGGCCTCCAGGCAAGAATGGGCGGGGCTGCAAACGCTCAAGGAGTTCGAAGCAGCGTTGCGTGCGGAGTTCGAACCAGACGATCTGCAATAGCGGCTAAGGGATCAGCTCTTCGCTCTGCAGCAGAAGAAGTGTAAAGACATAACTCAATACATCGAGCAGTTTCGGCGTGTTTGTACCGACATTCAGTTTCGGCGTGTTTGTACCGACATTCAGTGTCGGCGTGTTTGTACCGACATTCAGGACATTTCCGAACTGGATAAGGTGATATTCTTCACCCGCGGTCTAAAGTTGAAGAAGCGTGAAGAAGTGAAATATCGGCAGTGCAAGACATTGACTGCGGCGACAAAGGTGGTCTTGGAGTATGAACTGGTCCACGCGATGTCATTGGGATTGAAGTCGAACAAGTCGATTACGTACAGTCGACGACGTCATGAGGACGAAAGACGAGCCACGGCAGAGCGCGACGAAGTGGAAGAGTTGCAGGACATGGAAGTAGACAATGTCAGTGTCCGTGAGAAGCATAAGCGAGATTTAGGTAAAGTCCGTTGTTACAATTGTTAAGAGTTCGGTCACATTGCGGCGAAGTGCCCGAAGAAGAAGAAGTGGATCTCACCAAAGGCACCGCGTCGACAGCAACACAATGTCGAGGTGCATGAAGAAGGACTTTCGGACGAAGAAGTGGAGTACATCACGTTTGGGCACGTTGAGGATGGTGAGTACGAAGATGAAGTACAAGTGTTGCGGAACATCGAGCCCAACGACACTCCAGCGGGGACGCAAGGCGGCTGAACCCCCGTGCGCCAACTCGTGGGCGTTGTGGATGCGCCAAACGAGTGGCTTGAAGCGATGATGGCAATCTCGCAACCGTCAAAGTTGCGCCATCGTGAGGCGTTGATGATTAAAGTGTTGATTAAAACTTTGGACCAGATATTCGATAACTGACGCGATATATAGATAAATCGTATAATTGCATACGTATTTCGTTTTGAACAAACCTACAAATTAGTTAACGAGTTTTAGAACAAAGGAATGATATAAGAGTGAAAGATTGTGGAAAATCGCAAAAATTGGTAATTATATGAAATTATGATCTTGAGAATCAAATGGTGCAGTTTTTATCAAAAACATTTTCCAGAACAAATTCTAATGGTTGTAAAAGCACGGTTAATCTGATTGGTTGAAAAATTTCGCGGTCTTTTCATCTGAATAAACCAAACAAGCGATGCTTCATTTCCAATCTTTCGCTCAACCGAACATGCCGATCAATAGCCGTCGCCTCATCGAGCACCTCCAAGAAGCTGCTACCGACGAGCAAGTGTTTCTTGCAGTGTGTGCCGCCGATCACATGACCATGATCTCTCAACACGACGACGTTATTGACACCGCGACACCGGTTATCGACAACATCCTTGAAGATTCCGTGGGACAAGCATGCCGTCGACTTTGCGATGAAGCCACCATCGTTCCAAAAGACCATCATGCGCGTTATCCAAGATGCCTCTCCGGTCCTCTACAATCACTTCTGCCAGTTGCCAAGCATTACCAGCCAATTCTGGCAGGAATTGATAAAAGTCATGGGAATGAAACACTTCAAACGTTAAAACCGTACTCTAGAAGACGCACTGCGTTGCCAAGTGTCCTAATTAGGGCACGATTGGATGGAACATCTTCCTACCATTGAGTATGCACATCAATTCTTAGTCCAAACGTCGACGGGATTGACACCATTTGAAGTCGACACGGGTAGAATGCTTCGTAACCTGACAGTTAATGGAATCGAGGCGTTGAACGAGTACGCTAAGAATTTTGCGAAACACCGAAGAGAGTGATTCGAGATGGAACTCTCGAGCTTGGACAAGGTGCAAGCACGTCGAAAGGAATACTATTACGAGAACCGGTCAGACGTTAAGTTTTGCCAAGGCGACATGGTGATGCTCGCAGCACGTGACAAGTTCCCATGTGGGCTCATGTTCCGGCTGGCCATGCCATTTAACCAAATACTCCTTTTTACGGTTAAACTGTCGTTGCTTCAAGAGTGCTTCAATGATATAAAGCTCGTTGCCGTCATCATCCAAGATGACAGGAGTAGCCTTTGGAATCGGCCGATGACGAAACTTGGAGGGATTGGCCTTTGATGCTTCAATCGATCCACATTGAACACATCATGAACTTGGTTCATGGTTCTCGGTAACTCTAAGTGCATCGCATTCAAGTTGATCACTTCGAGAATCTTCAATGGTCCCATGAACCTAGTCACCAGCTTTGGCTTCTCCTTATTCTCCAGAAGCTGTGCATGCTTTTATGGGATGTGTTTGAAAAGGATATCAAACACGTCTCCCATTTCAAGCAGCTACTACAAGCCCTCCGTGAAAGAAAACAAGCCACCAAGCCGACAACAGGGGGAGAATGTAGTGATCCATCCGCATAAAGATACGTTTATTAGTTGACGTCCGGTCGTCTTGCCATTAAGTGACGCTGACGCACCAGGTTGCGCAACTCATTGGGACTTTTCGAGAACACAGAAACAACTTCCGTCGAGTGCACGTTTATATGAGATTTACTATACTTCAATGAAATACTTAGTCGTAGATAAGAGGTTCTAACATTTAGTCATTCCACAATTTCCTCTGCAGTGTAACATTGGTCCTTGGTCCTTTGGAACGTTTGATCTCATTCAACCACTTGTCCATCAACGGACTTGGGTCGCACGTGTTGGCATTAGCTGACGAGCGACCAATGGTGCCACATGGAATGATCATGCCAGGGCTCACGCCTGGCCGCTGGCAGTGCTTGGACGGATCGTTCCACGCGAGTTGCATACTTCCGCGTGGCAAACCATGAATGGATGGTCCGTACCTCTCGGCGTTGGCGCTGTCTGTGTGCATAAACAACTGTGGCTCTGGGATCTCGTCGACTGCGAGTGCGTCTTGGGCCTACATACTCGTATGCGAGTACGCGCGGGTGTTGTTGGTATCTTGAATCGCACACGCGGTGAAGCGGTTGGTTTGAGCAAAAAGCGCATTATGTTGGCACGAGTAGGTCCCAGCGGGCGACAGGCATGTGATGGTCCTCCCCACACTCCCCAAGTTTAGAAACGCAGTCGACGACATCATGACTCTTGCTACAGGCCACAAACACTCGAAGCCACTGGTCGTCGCCACTGACATTGCCCACGACAAAACCATTGTCCCAGACGATGGCTTGCTCGACCAAGTGCGGCAGATCGTTCCACGTTAAAGAGAGCGAGGCGTTGAATCACAGCGGGGGGCGGCGGGAGGATGGGCGAGAGCCGTTGGGTAGTTTCTTGTGGAGGTCCTGGAACCTTGCGACAAAGTCTGCGTTTTCGAGCCACGTTGCTTGCGCTTGGACAGAAAAGCTGTGAAATGACCCAAGTCGGTCTCGTCCAGTGTTGAAAGAGTCTCACTCATGCGACTCCGACCACCGCATCGTGGCAATGGACGTTATGTTTTCTAAATTTTCAAATTCCCGCCTGGGTGTACGAAAACACGGCGAAAGAAGGCGAAATGTTGTCCACAGAGTAGACGGGCATTGGAAGTTGTGCATTATGTTCCGAATGTGTATATATCGGGCCGTGAACAAGGCTGGACAACTTGGTCAGATTTGGTGGACAGGATGTAACAATGAACGACAAGATCGTGCATGTTAATTTGCGACACCACAGCAGTGCGAGCAAGACTTTGTGACGTGGGGTCGGTCACAATCAAGATTTGACAACTCTTGACACAGATGGGACAACAATTCGAGATTTTATTGAGCGGGGCAAATACAGACTCGCCTCTCCATTCAATTCCAACGGCCCTGCCACATTCCTCGTGGATTATCCCGGACTTTTGTTGTTGCAAGTTGTTATGGCACAACAAAAATGCACTTCAGAGATACTGTACGCCTTTGCAATGGTTGGTGTTGACGACATTGCCCTATTGTGTGCGAAGAGGTTGAAATGGCTGTGGAGATAATAAACCGAGTTCGTCAAACTAGTTCATAGTCTATTTCGAAGAATTCGTCTTGGCTGGCCCGACGGAGGCAACAAGTGTTTTCTGTGCGCGACTGAAGCTTTATTCGCGATCATGACTGGGTCTCCCAACCCTTTGTTCGTGAATTTGTTGTCTGATGCAGCTTTTGAATGCGACGGTTACGTCGCACAGGTTGGCATCCAACATCCATCCCTTCAAATGACTCGGCCGGGACAGCAGTCGGTGTCCCGAAATATTTTGTTTTTGTTGGCCGTTGTGGAGATACTGCAACGCAACTTGTTGTGCCTTCCCTGCTCCAAAATCAGAGGACGCGACCAAAATCTTGCCACAATGCCCGTCGTCTACAGCATCTTTCTATCGTCAACCACATGCATTTCGACAAGGCCCTACATTTAAGCATCGTTCAAGACCAGTGCTTTTCGAACTGACGACACGACGATCGAACGAACCAATCAAGTACGTCGACGCGCGGTTTTACATTGTTCGATTCGAACAATTGATACAAAACAAATATGTCGCTTCGCCGGCGACCCCACAACCTCATTACCAAACCCACCGACTGTTGACCTGCAAGCTTCATCATGGTGGCAGCCAAAGACTTCAAAGACAGCTCCGACTTTGTCGCTCGGTTCAAGCAACTCCAGGATGCGAATCCAGGCAGCGGCAGTGCCCCGTTCCTCGCGCCCCCCGACGCCGTCGTCCAACGTCTTGGCAGCCGTGGCTTGACGTGGGACGATTTGCCACCCTTGGCCAAGCAAGCCATTGTCTGGGACAGTGGCTACGTCCTTGCTGGGCTTGGCAAGCCGCGTGAGATCCCCGTGCGGTCGTGGTTGCGCGTCTACGTGGGTCGAAATGCATCCATGGCCGACATCATGATCAACATGGCTGCGTTCAAGGCCGCGGGGTCAAAAGAGAAGACCATCACGTGCAACGTGTCGTCTGTGGGTAGCTACGCGCGGCAACAGGAAGCGTTGTTTGCCGAGACCAATCCCATCACGCGGTGCGCGATCCAATACACCAACAACAACATCACGTACGTGACGGCGAGCGTGTGGGCCGAAGACGCGCTCACGACGACCGAGATTCCAGAGCCCCAGGTCTTTATGCACACGGATGGCGCGAGCGACGAGAGTTATGGACCGTCGATTCATGCCCGGCCACGGGGAACCGAAGAGATCAAATGGCAAGAGGCTGCGTATCACTGCCAGCAAGCAGCCATCAGTTCCGGCATGATTATTCCATGCGGCGAACGGACTCGGAAATCTGAAAACAAAAACACGTTCGACCCACAGCCGAGTGTGTTGATGGACCAGTGGCTGATCGAGATCAAAGCGGCCAAGAAATCGTCCACGGGGTTGATTGTTGGCTTGTCGATTGGCGGCGCCGTGTTGCTTGTCGCGCTCCTCGTGGGTTGCTTCTTCTGGCGTCGCCACCGCCGCCGCCAACAAGCGCTGAAGGACGCGACGTCGTACGGGGGCATTGAAACCCCCATGGACACATACACGCTCGACACCACGTCGGGGCTGAATTTGGAACCCCTTCAAGTGTACCGCCTCGACGAACGCGATTTGGTCTTGACCCAAAAACTTGGCTCGGGTGCATTTGCCGATGTCTTTCGTGGCACGTTTCGCGACACGCCGATCGCGGCCAAGAAGATGCGGGCCAACAGCATCTCCCACCACCATTTGCAGTCGTTCATCGAGGAAATTCAGCTCATGGCAACATTCGACTCCCCGTATGTGGTCAAACTCATGGGCGCTGCGTGGACACGCACGGTGGACCTCACGTGTGTGATGGAATTAATGGACGGCGGCGATTTGAAGGACCACTTGGATGCGACGACGGTTGAGACGTATCCTTGGGACAATAAGCTTGTCGACGTGTACAGCATTGCCCAGGGGTTAGAATACTTGCATTCGATGAACATTATCCACCGCGACCTCAAGTCGCGCAACATTTTGTTGGATTCGGCCAAGGGCGCCAAGTTGACCGACTTTGGCATCTCCAAAGAAGATATTCAAGCAACCATGACGATGGGCGTCGGAACGTTTCGCTGGATGGCGCCAGAAGTGATCCAAGACCAGTCGTACACGGTCGCGGCGGACGTGTATTCGTTTGGTATGCATCGACAAGCATCATATATCGGGGTGAATGATATCTTGTATTAGGGTGTGTCTTGGCGGAATTTTCGACGCACCATGTACCATATGAAGACATGAAGAATCCCGCGAACGGACAACCGATTTCCGACTCGGCGATCATGGTCAAGGTCGTGGCTGGTACGATTCAACCAACGATAGCTCCAGGGTGCCCCGACTGGATTCGCGACATGGCGTTCCAGTGCTTGGCGAGGAACCCCGACGAACGACCCGCGGCGACTCAGCTGTGTCATATCCTTCGCACGCATTTGCGAGAACGAGCGTCGGAATTGTTTAGTATGTAGTGCCGATCGCGCTACGACGTATCGAACCTAAAAAGAATTGTTAAGGATGACAGACATTGTTGAATGTTTTCGTCCTTGATATATAAGGCGTACCTTTCTGTCGTATTCCTTTGTTGAGCGGCAATAATCGCCAAAAGCACAATAACAGCATGACAAATTCCCCTAACGTTAAGTACAAATACGAGACCTGGTAAATCATGAAAATTTCAATTTCTTGATGTCATATTGGTTTCAACGTTATTGCTTTTATCTCCAAAGGGGGAAAATACAAAGAGAGGTCGACGGCGAGGTCCTTGCGCTTTGTGTGCACCACGTAGGCTTCTTTAGGAGGGGATAGCCATTGAAATGTGCAATCACGCAGATCAGTGGTAGATGAAGGAGGTTGGGAATGTACGCAGAATGAAGATCAGTTACTTGAGGAACTGATCGATTGATTGTGGCTCAATGTCGGTTCAGTTTCGTGTGTCAACCTGACGACGTCACCGTCATAGAGGTGAATAGACTTTCGCAAAGCGTGATGTCGACTAGCTACGAGCGACGAACACGCAAACTCAATTGTTCTGAGGGTAGACTGCCCGGTCTACCCAAGACGTTAATCCATACCCCAAACGATGGCTTATTTGTCCAAGAAGTGCAATTCGTTCCACGCCAAGCCGCGGCCGGGACGCCAGCGTCGGGGGGTCAAGGATGGGATGGTGCCCAACCCATTGGAGTCAGCTTGAGTCGAGCGACCAAGTCAGAATTCTGTGAAGTAGCGGAAACACAAAGAGAAGGACTACCAGGTACGTGACTGATGCTAATCCAACACTTTGTTGCAAGGCAGCGATGGCCTTCAATGTCCACATCCAAATTTCAAAATTGTATGCTTACTTTGTCTATTATATTGAATTCAAATTGTAATTAGTCTATGTAGGATATACAAGCTTGCTTTGAATGTGTCAAAATATCATTTCGTCACAGCTCGACCGTTTCAGACTTTGTTTCAAAAAAGAGCATCCTGGCCACAGTGACGCTGGGTGTCGACACGTTTCTCTGCTTGGCGTCCACAGTCGCCGAGGACATGTATTCCATTAGATGCCACCAAATTAATGGATCCAGGACATGGCACACCGTGCATGGCCAAAGGGGCCTGCATTGTCCAGGCGTGCTCTCGTTCGAGATCTTTCGTGCCTTGTTGAAGGCTATCGTCTTGTCGTTGAAATCGCCGAGGCTCAGTACTATATAGAAGTTGAGTCATGCCATCCACATGATTTATTTGTCGAAAATATGTCGAGACCGTTGGAGATGCTCTGACACGAACGAAATGCAGGACCATAGGGAATTTGCAGCAGGTATATATGTGCGGTTTGCCAGTGAGTTCAAAAGGAGTTGTGTCCGCTGGTGCTGCCATCTATTCAGAAGTGCACCGCGTGGAAATGTCCTTCTTCCCGTGGTTTTCGTCGATGGAAGTCATTTGCAGACAAAAACAACCCAAGCGACGTGTCCTATTTCTACCTGACTGTCGCAGTCGACTCGTCTCTATTCCACAAGGCGAACAAGAATCGTATATGCCGTCTATATTTGACGGATGTCAACTGATGCTGAAAAAGAGATTCTTAGCCTCCTTCTCCTTGGTTTGAACTGCATCAATGTGCGACGAAATCAATTTCAATTTGCAGAGATCGACCGCGAGTGCAGCCACCGCGTCGCTCGATTGTGCATGTCGCGCAAATTTGTTATGCAGGAAGGACGGGGGGATGCTTGTCACGCGTGGTGAGCTTGCCACCCCTGATGATGATTTGCCAACTTTACTTTGCCCCGAGACATCCTTTTCAGGGCAACACTGGGCAGCACCATCCCCAGTCGAAGTGACGAGGACGAGAAATGGCGTGAAATATTTCAGCTGCAATGGCGACTGTTGAATTTTGACAAGGAATGTATCGTAGGATTTAATACACTGTGATAATATATACTCTCACAATTCGACTTACCAGGGTCAGGTGCGTATGTAGTACTTTTAGAAATTAATACCCCCATTAATACTATATCCCAGCTGCAGAAGCGCCCGATCGCGAAAACTTTCGACAAAACAGCACACCGCAGCATCGGAAGACTCGCATAATCTCGAAGACGAAGGCGGCAATCGGACATATGAGCGGCAACAACACCAACAAATGGCTTGACAGCGCCGACTACGTCACGCGCTTCAACCTGCTCTTCAAGCAAGACCCCAAGCTTGGCACCGCGCCGATGCTTGCCCCGCCCGATGCGGTCGTCGCGAGACTCGCGACCCGCGGGCTTGTCTGGGATGACTTGCCCGCGCTCGCCAAGCAGGCCATTGTGTGGGACATGGGCTACGTCCTGTCGACAAACACCGCGAACGAAAACCAGTGGCTGCGGGTGTATGTGACGCGCCAGGACATGACGATGGCGAGCATCATGCTGAGCAAGGCCGAATTTCTCGCGGCGGGCAACGGACAGCAAGTGAGTCCGTGCGGCCCGGCCACTCGCCAGTACTTTCGTCAGCAGCTCTCGCGATTTGATTCGCTGGACCCGATCTCACGCTGCGCCGTCGAAATCGCCAACATTTCGACCGTCCTCCTCACCGACTCGTGTGTGTGGGCGCAAGACGCGCTGCTCCGCGCCACGGACGTGCCCGACCTGCGTATCCTGCGGCACAACAACCCGAGCGAAAACCGGTATGGCCCGTCGATCCATGCGTTCAACGCGTACGGCGAAGTCCGATGGAACACGTGTCCCCAGGACTCGCAATCAGCCGGCATGATCATTCCATGTGCGATCAAGGGACCGTCGGGTGGCTCGTCGCCCAACAATGCAACGTTTGACCCTGCGTGGAGCCCCCTCATGGACTCGTGGCTCGATGAGACCAAAAGTGTCGCCTCGTCCAAGACGGCGTTGATTGTCGGTCTCTCGGTCGGTGGCGTCGCACTTCTGGTCGCAATCGCGCTCTTTTTCTACTGCCGTCGGCGGCGTCATCGCGGCCAAGCCAAGTCGCACGGGACGGCCGATGGCCACACATATCTCACGGGCCTCGACACACCCACGACCGACTACACGCTCGCCGATGGCAAGGCCGCGCTCGACCTCGAACGCGTGCGCATGTACCGACTGGACGAAAACGACATAGTCTTGACAGTGAAACTCGGCGCTGGTGCGTTTGCCGACGTCTACCGCGGCACGTACCGCGGCAAGCCGATCGCTGCGAAAAAATTGCATCCAAACCGCATTTCGCCCACGCAATTGCAAGATTTCCTCGAAGAAATCCAGCTCATGGCAACCTTTGACTCGCCGTACATTGTCAAATTGGTCGGCGCGGCGTGGACCCGCGTGTCGGACATGACGTGCATCATGGAATTGATGGACGGCGGCGATTTAAAGGACCATTTGGCGGCGCACACGCCAGACACGTATCCGTGGCACGACAAGTATATGCACGTGTACAGCATTGCCCAAGGACTCGTATATTTGCATTCGCTCAGCATCATCCACCGGGATTTGAAATCCCGCAACATTTTGTTAGATTCGACCAAAGATGCCAAGTTGACTGATTTTGGCATTTCCAAAGAAGACATGCAAGCGACCATGACCTTGGGTGTTGGAACGTTCCGCTGGATGGCGCCAGAAGTGATCCAAGATCAATCTTACACGGTTGCGGCTGACATTTACTCGTTTGGTACGGCTAGGTATATGTTGAGAGTGTCTAACTGGGATGGTGTAGGGTGCGTGCTGTCGGAATTTGACACGCATCATGTTCCGTACGAAGATTTAAAAAATCCTGCCAACGGGCAACCTATCTCCGACTCGGCCATCATGGTCAAGGTCGCGTCGGGGCGATTGCAGCCAACGATTTCAGCCGAGTGCCCGTCGTGGATTCGCGATTTGGCCCGCCAATGCCTAGCAGCCGACGCGAACGAACGACCGACGGCCACGGAACTGTCCTACGTCATTCGCACGAAACTCCGAGAACTTTCGTTCGAACTCTTTAGTATTTAACTTCACGACAACATGTATTTGAATCCTTCCTCCACACACAGGTGAAATGGGCTCTTGGTTGTGTGGAATTACTGGTTCCACGATTTGAAAGCAGAACCGTTTCGCACAGAATAACTCACCACGTATTTTTCGCCTTTTGAGTGCCCGAAAATATGGATTTTGTGATGAAAATCTTACCTCACATACAAATTTTAAGATTAACACACACAATTTGTATTTTGAACGATGCACATTCTATTCGTGATTTATTACACACCAGAATTCTTGATAATTGGACAGACTATTGAAATTTGTATGGATTCTGCCCAGGGATATAATATCTCTAGTATGTAAGGAGATTAGAATCGTAAAATATATATGTCAAAACAAACACCCACCGTTTGCAGCATTTTGCTCTTTTGTGACCTGTCAAAAGTATCATTTTCGACCAATCCAGATCTTTTTATCGTGGAATATTCATGTTCTGGAATCGCCAACCTGAAAAGTCCGCAGCTCATCCGCACCTAACATGTGTCGAACCCACCAGTCCGCGGCACACGCATTGCACACTTCCAGGTGGCAACAGGGTGAACCCACGCCGGAAGCGCGCGCCTTCGTCCGAGAGAGTGCACTCCCGCCGCGCCGACTCTCTCCATGAAGCAAGCAACCCCGCGCCGCTCCGTCGGCTTGAAGCACCCGCTTCCACCCAACTTTTTCGTCTGTCCGCAGACGACACCCGACGAAGACGCTGCGTGGATCGCGACTGGTCTCAGCGCACTCAAGGCGCTTGTCCGGGACACGCAGCTCGAGGGCGGGTCGATACCATGGACCCTCGACTACGATTCGAACGGGCTTCAGATCTACTGGGGTTCCGACATGGGCCACAACGCCAACTCAAACTCGTCGTCGCTGGTCTTTATGAGCGTCACGGAACTCCAAGGCACGTTGGACGAAGCGGCGGCGCTGCACATGGCCGACACGCACGACGAGTACCACACGTACAATGAAAAGTACAACAAGGACGTGATCGACTGTGCCGTGCTCAAGACACTCGCGCCCGCGACAGAGGACCACCCACACAACTACATTGGTCTGAAATGGCTCACGCTCGAGACGCCGTCGGCCATTCGAAACCGCGACTTTAGCTTTGTTGAGGTAGGAAGCCAACAAAAAATTATAATTGTCACATCCGCGCGTCCTAGTGCCGCGACGAGTTTAGCCTCCATGACGTGGCAGGCTGGGCGCGCGTGATGCACTCGGTCGACCTGCCATGGGTCCCCTCGCTCCGCGACTCGATGGGAATTGTTCGCGCGGTCTACGACAACTCGGGCGTCGTGTTCAAAGAACTACCCAATCGACCCGGGTACCTCCAAGTCCTCCAACTCTACAACGCAAACCTGCGCGGGGCCGTACCGCTGTGGGTCGCGCGCCTTGGCATCAAGCGGCGCGCGCGGTCGTTGCTTCGCTACGACTCGTACTTTCGGTCGATGCGCCTCGGGAGCGAACCGCTCTTGAGCGACCAAGACCTTGTCCCGACATCCTCGCGCCGCAAGTGTTTTCTCTGCCAGCACACGTTTGGACCGTTCTCGAAACGTATGAATTGCCGCCGGTGCGGCGAAGTTGTGTGTCGGCACTGCAACAATCGGTGGGACATCACCGACACCCGCGGCGTTACGCGCGCCGTCCGCGTGTGCTTCAAGTGCTCGACCGGACCGCCCGCCGCCGGCATGTACGCCGACTCGGACAACGAAGGCGGGAGCAGCAGCCACAGTTTTGGGTCCGACGCGGTCGTGGGGACACATCCAATCCACGCGCCACGATATGCCAACCATCCCAACGCGGCGGCAGCGGCCTTGTTGCACTCCCAGGACTCGTTTGATACGTCGCTCTGGTCTTTGCATCGACCGACATATCCAACAGCGGGGCGTCGATACGACGAAGACGACATCCAATTGGCCAGCTGTCGGCAGGGCCAACAGCCACTACAAAAGCCAGACCAGACGCCAGCGGCGCCCAATCGAAGCCACGACAGCCATCGATCGAGCGTGGAAACTTACACGCCCGACACACAAGAGTCATTTTGGGGCAACACGATGGACAGGCAACTCCGCCGCGAGGCGATGAATGGACAGTGTGCACCAACAACGACGAGCAGCATGTTGTCCGCGTCGGGAAGGCGACGGCCGGCAACGAGGTCCGAGCCCGCAAGTCAGCAACCCACAACTGTTTCGAGAGCGCACCTCGTCGACATGTACCGCCAACTCAAGCAAATGAAGGTCGGGCCGTCGACGGCCGCGATATAACATGAAACAACGCAACCACAAGGATGAAATTGACCATTATGTACGGAAGCTATTGTGGACATTGACTTCGAGCTTGTGCGAGGGACCTCAGTCGACCAAGGGAGGGGAAACCAGTGGTCGTGTATTCGGGGTGCAAAGCATGTATTGTGCTTGTTTGTTACTAGTACATTGGTGGCCTATCAGGTCACGATACAGCAGACCAAGAGGCTTGGAAAGAGGAGGAAGGATCCTTGAACACAGGTCCAGCTTGGGGCTTGGACGAAAGCTCTGCCATGAGCTAAAAATATACCCAAACGCCACTGTCACTGCCGTTGCGGGGGTGTGAAAAGTAGCATACGACGTCTACACATCCTAAGTACTGTAGTTGGACGTCAGGCCGGCCATCAACTCGAGTGTTAGACAAACCCGTACGAGTCACAGTCGCCGCCATCGAAGTTACTGAAAAACTAGCCCCGTCGCAGCGGGCATCGCCGATGAGTTTGGTTAGACAAAGTCGGGCGCACTTGGGTTGATATGCGCCAGCCATTTTATTCGCGATGCAGTAGGGCGTGTCATCAAGCACGATGGCGCGTGTTGCAAGCAGCGTCGGGTCCATCTTGTCTAGCGATTGGATCGGATTCGAGCTCAGTTCGAGCAATCGCCCTCGTGTGGAAAGGCGTGCAAGGCCATCGGACAGGGCATTCGCGCTCAGGTCTATCAGTGTCAATTGGGTGGCTGTCGTCGTCCACGTCGTCGGGACCGAGGAAAGGTGGTTGCCACGCAGCTCAATTCGTTCGAGAAACGAGGCGTTCGTCACAAGCGCCACGGGAAAATCGACGAGCTGCAAATTGCACAGCGAGAGCCGCGCCACGTTGGCCTGCGCCAGTGAACGTATCTGGAATCGACGTGATGGCCGCCCCTTCGAGCACAAAGACGTGGACAGAGGCCGGCATCGTCGCCAAAACTGACGGCACGGTCGTGAGGCTGCTGTGTCGAATGTGCAACGTATCCAACGTATCGGGCAATCGAAGTGACGCGAGTTGGCCTGCAATCACGTCGGGGGACCACGGTGTCATGATGCTAAACAAGATAAGGAGGGCGTAGAGGTGCTGAAATGGGGCTAGGGTAGTCAAGGGGATGTCACAGAACAAAGAAGGCTAGTCCACGGAGGCTATCATAGTTTAACAGAGTGTAATGTTCTTATTCAGTGTTATGAACACACTCGGGCCTAGTATTCTGCCTTGTTGTCCACATACAAGACCAAATCAACGAGGTCACTGGCATGACGCACGGCTAAATCTTCGTCTCCAAATAGAGACATGAAATAGGATGCTTTGGCTTGTTGCAACAGAGCCTCGGGGACAACGCGGGGGAAATATGTTTCGTCTTGGGCCAAGTGTGCTGCCACGAGCACCATAAGTTCCAACTGATTCTTTCCATCGCCAAGGCTGCACGTGATGGGGCTCGACGGGCACATTCTGGCAAAGGGAGTACCATCAACGTTTTTCGTGAGATACTCGTTGTTGACGGTCGTTGGGATGACATTGGCTGGGTGGGGCACAAAGCGCGCCGCCATCTTCTTGTCCTCCCAGGTGACGTAGAGGGATTCGTCGTTTCCAACCCAATTGCCTACCAGGTGGCCACTGTCGTGATCCCACACACACGCAGAAGATGCCAATTTGACATCGATGGATTCCACAACGACGAGCACATCCAATTCATATTGCACCCCCGCGCCATCTTCGAGCGCCAATTCGATGTGGTGGACTCCAGCGACCATGAGGCGATCAATACCATGATCATCCTCTTCGTCCATCACTTGACATAGATCGCGGAGCCGGCCTTTCACCGTCTTGTTGGAGAGGCGCGTGCAAGTTCCGCACGAGGATTCGGTGCGAAATGTATTGTCATAGTCAACGCTGTAGACGACCATGCCTCGTGGAATGACGTGGCAGCGCTCTGCGACTTGGCCCTTGTAGCCATCCACCGCCCGCGCGATCGCCTGGACGACGTCGGATTCGTCTTGGTACCAAGGCGCAGCGTCTGGGGCTTTATTCGCCATCGTTTGAAATATGGATTTGGATGGTCGGCGAGGATGGAATCCCATACCATGTTGCTCTTTTGCAGTCATGTTCTTGTAACAAGGTCTTGTGTTTCAAGCAACATAACAACCACTATAATACAGTTAATTTCACCATGCATGTGTTCGTGCCCACCAAATCAATACTCGGAGTATACTCCGGCGTATCACGGACAATTATTTTATCACTGGTCACAGAAACGCATATAAATATATTCATATTCCAAAGGCACAATAACTCACCGCACGAAATGACGTCCAGACGACAAACACCTGTTCTGTGCTGCACCAAGGCACACCGTCGAACGTCAATGCAGTGGAGGGAGGTCCCGAGTGGGTCAGGACCCAGGTAGGCGTCAATCGAGTCACTTGGGACGATGGCTTGGGTCACGCAGTTGATTTGGACGTGCGCGCATTGGCAAGTCAGCGTCCGCCATGGAGCTACTTGCAGGATGCACGTGCTGGGGCAAGGTTCACGGCCCCAATTGGCAACGATCGAGAGGATGGCAATGGTCACGCCCCATACACTCGAGGCCATCGCGTAGAGCAAGCGGCCACGATGGCGATGGACTTCAAGTTGAAACAAATGCTGCGAGACATGGGCGGCAGTGGTGGTCTCGCCGGCCTTGACGACTTGAGTGGTTACGACGCACATCATGGACGAGACGAGTTTTCGCTGCGCTGCGTAGCTCGAATATTGAATGACAAATTTCGTGACAAGGTCCAGCGGCGACGAGACGAGCAAGTACCGACCGGCACGGACGAGTTGGATGGTGAATTGGAGGTCGAATTGGTAGCCATGGGGGTACAATGTGAGTTGGAGCGCTGGGACGAGGCAAACGTAAGTTTGAAAAGAGGATGGAGAGAAAAAAGCCAAGGAAGCTTTGGATGAGTGGAGCGACGGTCGTCGAGCGACGGTCGTGCAGACGACTTTGTGTTTCGAGAGGAGGAACCACGGCGTGACCAGACAATTCAGTGCAACGACGACGAGAAAGCCAAAGGCGCGTGGGCGATCCAAGAGGAACTGGGACGCACGGGCGGCTTGATACGTCTGGCAAAACACGTCGACCAAGTGGAAGAGCGTGAGTTGGGTTGCGGCCGAGAAGTAGTGATCGACGTGGACAAACGAAAAGGAAGAGAAGCAATGGCGAGGAGAAGAGACCCAAACGAGGCCATGGAGATGCAGCAGTGCAAAGCCAGCCATGATGATGGACATCGCATTGGGGGCATAGGCTTGTACGATTTGAAGGTTCTTGTGGTTGGTGGTCGCGTTCAGGTAGCACACAATGACATAGTACAAGGCCGAGACTATGTGTTTGACAAATGTGACGACAAACACTGGCCGAGAGAGAAAGTGTTTGAGTTCAATCGACTCGAGGCTATTGCCCCGCGCTCGTGCTCGGGGCGGCGTCTCCGATTGAACCTTCGTCGGCTGCGGCATCGGAGGACTTTGGGTATTCTATTTTTAGGCAGGCGTTTCAATCGGAGCACGTCGGGTGTCAACCCCATCACCTCCCAACACAAACTCGAGGGAGTGGCCAGACACATGCTACGACTTGTACATGTGCATTAAAGCCGTACAAAGAACGTGCAATGTTGCGTCGTATCGGCGGCGGGGGATATGAAACTTTAATGCAATGTCCGATTGGTATATACTTTGCTGTTTTGTCTATGCAGCAACGTTTCACAGCAACCTGTGGACACAATCGAATTGTAAGTTGATGGCCGAATATGCTGCTGAGACGTCGTCCAAAATCCTCTCAGATGTGGGTGCAAATCGGAGATTGTTGACCAATTGACATGGTGAGACCACGCGTGACACAGCACTGAATTCTCCCAAGAAGTCAGCTATTGGCTATACAATTCACTCTCAACATTCAAAAAGTCTTCAGTTGACCTACATCGACTACAGCTCCACACCCGAAAGACCTGAATCAATACATGAACTTGCGACTGCCGCGATGAGCTCAGTCGCTATCACAGACGTTGTACGTCGGTGGGTTAGCCGAGCTGTTTGCAACTTTATTGTTGCACTTGACACCCCGTTACCAGCAACGACTAGCAAGTGTTGGGCGTTGCAGTCAAACGACAATATGGGGGTTGCTCGTTTCACTGGAGGCATAAACTGCGCGGTCTCTCAAGCCACAAAGCTCCATTTCTTCCGTGCGTGATCTACAAGGAGTCGCCCAAGTTGTCGTCAACCAAACCCGAATGTGTCGCAGTCACCGCCGTCAAAGTTGCATGCGGCGGTGTAGCAGGGCCAGTCGCAGCGACGATCGCCAATGAGTTTGGCCTCGCACAGGCGTGCGCACTTGGGCTCACACGCCATGGTGCCACCACTGGAGCAGTATGGCGTGTCGTCAAGCACGACCAAGCGTTTGGTAAGCAGCGTTGGATCGACGGTGCTGGGGACGACTGCGATCGGGTTGGAGCTCATTTCAAGGGTTCCCCCAGGTTTGGCCATGCCCCAAGGACCGTCGACGAGGGCGTTGGCACTGAGATCGATGGTTTTGAGTTGGGCCAAGTCAGGCTGCCACGCAGGTGGGATCGAAGCAAGGTGGTTCCCGTGCAAGTCCAGCAGGACGAGGGGTTGGGTGGCTGGTCTCGGACTAGTCAAGAGCGCCATGGGCAAGGTTTGTAGGTTGACATCGACAAGCGACAGTCGGGGCACATGTGCCCATGCTTGCAAATAGGTGTCGGGGATGATGGGAGACATGGCTGGGGCGCCTTCGAGCACAAGAGCCACGAGCCTGGGTGGCAGGGACGCCAGCACCGCTGGGACAGACGTTAAATTGCTGTACCGGATGTACAGTGTCGTGAGCGAATCGGGGAGTCTGGCATCTGCAGCATGCCATTCAGTCATGTTGCTAAAGGTAATGTAAAGCCGAAAGAGAGATTGGAAGGGAGCCAGGATGGTCAATGGAAGGCCATGGGGCAAGGCACATCGCCGAATGTCGATGGCATAGACCATGTTGCCGATTGCCGCGGGGGCCAGATGCGCGCCGATTGTCGACGCGTTGGTCGAGGCCAACGCGCAGTTGATTTCGACGTACGCACACTGGCAATTGGACGTCCACCACGGCCCCATAGCAAAGACACACGTGCTTGGGCAGCTGTGGCGATGCCACGTGGCAGCGATCGACACGGTGAGGATGTAGACACCCCAAACAAAGGTGCAGGCCACGTAGACAATGCGGCGGTGGCGCAGTCGAAGTTGAAAGAGTTGGGTGAGACGAGGTGCGATGATGTGGCATTGGGATTGGAGGGCACTCGAGTGGTTGGACGAGACTTGGTTGATGCGTCGATTCTGGTGGTCGGCCATGGACTGGACAAGCTTTCGAAGCGACATGTAGCTCGAGAATTGGATGACGATCTTGGTCGTGAAATCGAGCGGCGACGAGACAATCATGCTGCGCGTGACGAGGAGGAGCTGGGTCGTAAAGTAGGGATCGTATTGGTGCGTGCGGGGGCGAAGGGCGTAGAGAAAGGCGGGGTAGACAAACACGTAGCATGGAAAGAGCGTCGAGAGGAAAAAGCCAAGGATGCTTTCGAGGAGTGGCACGACCAATTGCCGAACGACTTTGTGTCGCGAGAGCAGGAACCACGGCGTGACCAAACAGTTTACGCTCACGACGACGACAAAGCCAAACGCAAGGACTGCATCCACGAGGAACTGCGAGATGTGGTACGCTTGGAACGACTGGCACATGATGTTGACCAAGTGAAAGAGGACGAGCTGGGACGAGGGCGAGAGGATGCGATCGAGAGAGGCGACTCGGTGGCACCCGAAGCGTGCGCGGCCAGCGCGGTCGCCGCGGCACGTGCGAACAAGGCCGTACGCGTGGAGCAAGGCAAGACACACCATGAGACCCAACGTTGCATTGGGTGCAAAGGCGTCGACCATGGAAAAGTCCACCGAGTGGACCGTAAAGTAGAGGAGACAGACAAATGTAAAGTAGACACTCGACGCGAGGTGCTTGACCAGTGCGAGGACCCGCACGGGGCGGTGAAAGAGTAGGGCGACGTCGATGGCTGCGATGCTCTGACCCCGTAGCGTGGCCGGCGCCTTGCTTGGCTCGCAAGGTGTCATCCGTGGTGCACTCGCGCAACCTATTTTCGGCTGGCCGCGGTTACTGTGCCCCTCTCAGAATGTCTTTCAACTTGTAACACGTGGACATCGCCTCGAGGCGTGGATCGCTCTCAGACACGACAGGCACTTAACTTGCCACTGGGTGACGTTGCATCAACCAAGGTTACAAACACAAGCATCACGGATGTATCATCTTTTCTCATTAATTAGGTGGCACAAGGCTTTGTGTCGATTCCAGTGTCAACAACATCATAGTTGGCTGGTTTAATACGGGCCATATCGCTCCGACTTTCGCTCGAGGCCAAATGGCGAGCACATGGGTCGGGAGCCAAACCGTGTGCTCATGCTCCCGCGATGTCGGTGGCGACCCACGTCGTCGAGTGACACGACTACAGTGTTGCGACTCAATCGTTGCTCGTGACCACTCGTGTTTTGTCGTACCGGATTTGCTGCCCATCGTGTCGTACAGGTCGTCGTCATCACTGATCCCCGACCGCGTCTGGCGCGGCGCGGCCGAGCAGTCGTAGCACACGCGGTCTTTGCGGCCGTTAGGGGTCGTCATTTTGTGGTATCGGTTGCAATTCATGCACACAACCTGGTGCGGCTTAGTCCACCCATATCCAAAGAGGGTGGGTTGAGAAAATACCTGGTGGCACACGGCACATTTCATCTGCGGCCCAAACGTGCAAAGCATGCATTTGCGGCTTCGACGCGGCGTCACGCGAACAAACGACGAGTTCGACGACGACGACGACGACAGGGTTTGGTTCCGCGTCCGGTGAAAGTGCTTTTGGATGGTCAGGAGCGTCTTGGCGCCGTGTTTGGCCGACAATTTCGTGAGGAATTGCGGCAACTGGCCGCGGTAATCGATGCATTGGACGTAGATGACCTGGAGCTCACCCGGCGTCGTCGTTTCCGTGAAGAGGTAGCCACCATAATGAAGCCACGCACGGACGAGGTCATGTGACGCTTGGAGGTTGGGACAGCATGCCAAGTCAATTGATTGCATGCAGCGGGCCCAGCCTCGGAGGCCATGCTTCATCTCAACGTCTTGGTGGGCCTACAGCCGATCAAGTCAGGCTCATATCCATCCAAACGATGCTTCGCTACCTCGACGTAGCATACATCGCGACTCTTGACCAAACTCGTGGGAGACGCGTAGCACTTCCATTTGACGCCAACGTACTCGCGTGGCGTGTCAAACGTTGGCTCTCGGAGTGTGTAGAGCGATGCGCAGTCGACAACGTCCTCGGCAAACGCCGCGCAGTACGTGGCAAAGTCTTCGTGCGTCGTCATGCGCATGAGTGCAGCGGCGTCGTCGAGGCTTCCTTTGACGTTGGTCACGTTCAGCGTGAGCACCGAGCCCGGAGGCGCATATGGCCCCGAGCCAGAGTACTGCTGGACGCCGTGGCACTCGCTGTCGAGGGTCCACGTGACGGGGCCGCCCTGGAACCGCGCCAGCTCGACCATAGTCTTGAGGCCATTGGTCGCGTGGTGAATGAGCGTTGCCGTCGCGTCGGCGTCCATTGGTGGGCATTGAAAGAAGCCGCGCGGGAGCGGCAGTTTGTGTGGCATCGTTTGAAAGTTGCAGAGTGGAGAGTGGATCGCAACACAGAGACGGCTGCCGTTGACGTAGCCGTGGGCGTGGAATTTTATTTGCGCGTGTCGCACCCGTCGGTTTAACCCATACGACGTAGTAAAACGTAGTCGTTCCACCCATAACTCCGGTTTGCCCCACTCGACTCAAGCGGCGACGCCCGCTGGCTCATCGGACGAAGACTGAATTCCACATGCGTCGTGCATCTGCCCAAAAGTTCTCCTTCATCGGGGACAGCGATACGCACGATCGTTTCCACTTGGTCAACCGAGTGTGACGTGATTTGTTCCAATATGTCGCAGTATGCAACTACGGCGGAATGTTTCGTGCGACAACGACAGCGGCGGGGTGATTTGATCGCAGAGTCTCCCCCCCCGCCTTCAGGGCAACATTCACCGTTGTGGCGGGTCTCTACTAAAAAGGGCGCACGTGATACCAACTCATTGCAGCCTGGCGCCAGCGTTGGAAGGGCCTGAGGAACGCCGCGACTCACAAGGCACACATCGAGTTACACCCTCCCAGCGTATTGAACGCATTGCGTTTTATCTTGCCAACGCAGTGAGCCCCAAATCCATGCATGCTCGCCGCTGATTGGTCAATGGATAAAAACAGACACCAAGTTGTCGTGCGAGCGTCGAGACCAGATTGGCGACCAGTTTGGATCTTCTTGGAGAACACGCCCATCCCCATCATCCATCCTGCGTGGACAAGTCGATTGGCAAGACAGCAAGAGAGAGAACCTCCAAAGTTGGTTGACCTCATGGAGAAATAGTAGTAAGAAGAGCTAAAAAGGGGCTGCGACCGCGTGCTCCATTGCGTTCGGACGTGAGGCATATGGAAGCGCGATGCGTCAACTTGTGTGCCCATATCATCTCGTGTCTCCTAGTTGGCACAAGCGACGATTGATGATGTGGACCCCTCTACCGCCGCATAAAGTCACGTGGCCAAAGCACGTGGCAACCACCATCATCAATGCTGGCCACGCGGCAAGCATGTTGCACAGTCTGTCTCTGTGGTTGGCCGCGTTGGCGCGACAAGTCTTGATGGTGGTCTAGATAGCTTTAAGACCTTTACTTCGTCACGCGTGGTCGAGAGGTCGACTGACGCTCTGTCCATGCTGAGTGGTAGCCTCAGATGCCGCCTCGTCGAGGACGGACTAAGACGAGGCACTGACAGAAGGCAGGCGGGCGTGGTAAAGACATTTCCTACAGGACGGTCGCCCACTTTATGCTCCAAACAAGACCATACAGAGCCCCATTGGACCCGATGTCGAAGCTATCCTTGTCGTTGGCTGCAGAAAGGCGGAGCCCCTGGGGAAGTCTTGAGGTAACATGTTCTTTTGAAGCACAACATTATCAAAGAGGTTACTAGGAACCTCTTTGGTAACGTTGTTCGAGAATACAAATAACTTCGTAGTATTCGCGGACCCTTTCAACCGAGTCGATGTTTGGAGTTTTTGGGACCCTTCCCCTCCCAATACCGTTGGTCGACACCACCAACAGCCCCAACCTACAGTACTATTGTACGAATTTGACTGCTGGATTTTGCAGTCTAGTTTTGCATACCACTCGAGAGGGACGATAACAGTTGCATGCGACTGTCCATGGATGAAATTTTCGCTTCCGAGGCACCAATATTGCAAGTTCAAACACATTTCATTTCCAATAGACGATTAATTAGCACGCGTGCGGGGCTGGCTGTCTCAATTGCCAACTACGTACAACGTGACTTGAGGTCGCGGGGGGAATGCCACCGCTTTGGGTAGTTCACGACGGGCAGCAAGCACCCTACGCCGCGTGGCCGAGAACGACGGCGGGACCGTGTCCACTTTGTCAGACCCGCCGATCGAAGGCACCGTTGGTCCACCTTGGTGCCACGGATTCGCAATGAGTTTGCTCATCGTGGTGCTATCTAAAAGTCGGCCACCAGCGCATTGCTGCTGCTGCTTCTTCCCGTGCATGGCGATGGCCCACATGCACTTGAGGCTGCTGCCTTGTCATCGCCGAGGTCGTCCTGACTACTCGTGTGGTCCTCACATGTCATGTTGGTGCTGGACGTTGCCACAACGTGGTGTGTGTTGGATCAGAATCCAAACTGCTGACACACATGTACGCGAATGTGGTCACGCCCGACGCTATGTTTGCAACAGACGACGCGACCGCATGCGCGGCAATGAACTTTGGCCACAAAGAAATTGAATGCATTGCGGCAGACAAAGCAAAAGCGAGCGTCGTCCGTTGGTCCAACATGTGGCGCCAGGCCATGCAAGTGACATGGCAAGCCGGTGGCGTTGCAACGACGCGTCCAGCCTCGAGACCGCCCTGACGCGTTGCTTCAAGGCCATGTCTGCCAACCACGGGGGAATCGAGCCTCCCAAATCCACTTGGTGTAAATGGATGGCATCGAGCCAGCCTGGCTGGCCCGGCACCTCGAGAAAAATGTATGCCAATTGGCCCAGATGCACCCAGACAAAGTGATGCTGCAGGTTGGAACACGCGGCGATCTCTATCGACTGGGCCGCGCGGGCCCATCCCTTGCGCCATTGATTTCAATATCGTCTTGAAAGTCCACCAAGACAGCGTCCGGTGTTTGACGCCGGGTGAGGGAATGTTAACTACTTGCCACTTGACGCTGACGGCGTTGCGCGGGTGGGAATTTGATGGGCCAGCCAGGGTGTAGAGCGTCGCGCAGTCGACTACGTCCGGTGCATTCGTCTTGCAATAATCCTCGTGGGCGTCGTGAGTGGGTGTGAGCATGAGAGACGCGACTTCGGCTGCGTCGCGCGGACGTGGGTCGTGGCCATGAAGGTTTATGCCCGCGAGGTGGGCAGTGACAGCGTGGTGGCCATGACGGCGGTGCAGGGGATGGAAAATTGGATGTGAGAGAGGTGATTGTGGTGGGAACACACACTTCAATGGGTGGCGTTTCCTGACCGTTTTCTCGCCAGCGGTGTGGCGGTTGGTCGGAACAGAACGGTTCACGTGAGAGAGTCGAATTCTGACCGAGATTCGAAGCAGCCGACGACAGAATGTCTGCCTTGGTCGGACGAGGAGACAGTCAAGTTGCGATCCGAAATGCCCAAGTAGTGGTGCCGTTTCCAAGCCACGCGACCGTTTCGGAGCTGCTTGTTGACCAGCGAGTCGTTGAGGACAGCTAGGCCTTGCTGGATCACGGCTAGGGTAAAGACCCAGAGCAGGTACGTTGGCTGGACCCGGCGGCGATCCTCGATGGGGGGGCCCGCGTGGCTGAGAAGGGATTCGCGCAAGTCGGACACAGTGTCTGTCAATACAATATCCGTCCACGACATTTCATCGGTGGCACGAGTGCCAGCATCGCTGCGTGGGTGCATGTGTGTGTGGGTCAAGCGAGCGACACAAGATCTTGAGTGGGAAAGATTTCTGTTGTTTGATTGGCAAGAGTCTGTTCTCGAGCGTTTTGATTGGTCCAAAAATGATAAGTTGCAGAGAACTTGGCATGGGGTGTTTCGTGCACATCGTGGCTTGCGGTACAATGGGTCTTCATAGAGCACAAAGCCAAAACATGAGGCACGTTCTGCAAGAATGTTTTCTATCCTATGGCTGCATGGCCGCGACCACGACTTGGTCCACAACGCTGGCAGGAGCTTCTCGTACAAGTCGGTCGAAGGCATGGCAGACGCCCTCTTGTCAAGATCTTTGAAACAAGCAGCACATTGATGATTGGCCCTTTTTTCGACCACGATATCACGTGATTGGTCAATCCAGCACCCGTTCACAGGGGTTTGATTGCACCGAGATATTCTTGTTGGATCACCCCGCGTCACACGAGTCCAACATCGATGGACCATGGACCACTTCGATGGAGCACTGGTGATGGCACCACGGCAACAACTCACGTGGACTTGCATGAATGCCTCCTGCCAGACTCCAACGACTCGTCTGCCTATCGCGTCGACGGACCAAGTCTCGGCCAACGGTGGCCCCAGACCCTTCTAACCATGTTGGCGGTGGCAGGGATCACAATCATGTTATTCGCATCGCCCAATACTACGACGCCATCACTGCCATCAACGAGGCTGGAGGTCGACGTGCTGCTGTCGGCACAAACTTCCGCCAATTTCAATGTCGACCAAGACGACGTACCCAATTCAAGCCGCGGACCTTCTGTCGCCCCCCCGACCTTTGAGAAGATCATGGCAGCCATCGACGACGTCAACTACAACCAAGGTCTCCTCCCCATTCCTCTTGGGTCCCCCTACGGTATCTCTGGAGACCTTCTCAACCCAGGCCAGCCCAACGTGGTCGTAGCGTTGGGCGATTCGCATTTGGATTTCACAAAGCCTCGCTTCGTCAAGCTCTTCCAGGATGCATCCAATGCCTCAACCTTTCCCACGATGGTCTTCAAAGTCGCCATGGGCACCTCTGTCCTCCAGTGTGCTCATAATTTCGTGGCCAATCTCGACATGATCCTGCGTGTCAAGCCCCAGGTCGCCTTTGTCAGCTTCTACTGGTGGACATACATCCGCCCCGACGGTGCGGCCACCGATCTCCTCCACCACCCCCTTCCCTGTTGCTCGAATTATTGGCATCAGCCTTGCCAATTCCAAAGTCAACGGGACGCTGTCGAACTTGTCCGCAATTTCCAAGCCCACATGACGCGCCTCACTGCCGCGGGAATTCGCGTGTTTGTTGCTGGTGTTAACGTTGATGGCATGGAGTACCACCCGTCAAACATGGTCAGCGGTGGTGACGTCGGTGTGGTCGATCCTGTTTCCCGCGCCGCCTTTGAAGCAAAGCGCGCGTTCATCATTGGTCTTGTCGAGCCTGCGGTGGCGGCGGCCGGGGCCACGCTCATCAATTTCTCCGACAACATGTGCGACGGTGACATCTGCCAAGTCGTGGACCCCGATGGTGTGCCCATCATGAAGGACGACAACCATTTCACAGCCTCCTTTGTCAGGACGTACTTGAGCGTGGTTGACCAAGTGGCAGCTGCAGGAATGGCGCCTTTGGAATAACAGTTGTTGAAATTCTTGTTTTATCGTTGGTTCGCTAATGATACAGGTTGGCTTTTTTGCTTCTTTGCATATCTGGCGGCGTGGATTTGGATGAAGTCCAAATGACGTGCCGAACCAAGTTCCCTGCAACTCATCATTTTTGGACCAATCAAAACGCTCGAGAACAGACTCTTCTGCCAATCAAACAACATCAAACAACATAAATCTTTCCCACTCAAGATCTTGTGTCGCTCGCTTGACCCACACACTCATGCACCCACGCAGCGATGCTGGCACTCGTGCCACCGATGAAATGTCGTGGACGGATATTGTATTGACAGACACTGTGTCCGACTTGCGCGAATCCCTTCTCAGCCACGCGGGGCCCCCCATCGAGGATCGCCGCCGGGTCCAGCCAACGTACCTGCTCTGGGTCTTTGCCCTAGCCGTGGTGGGCATGACGACACTGTCGGGGTCGCAAATGTTGCTGGACTTTGCCATCACGCCGTCAACCTCGCTCTTGGCGCTCCTTCAAGGTGACATCCATTCATCATCAGACGACATCTCGACACCGAATTCGAGCCACGGTCCCCGGCTGGAGCCCCCGAATTTCGACAAGATCATGTCCGCCATCCAAGACAAAGAATACAATCCTGGTCTTTCCCCCATTTCTCGTGGGTCGCCCTATGGCTCGGACTATGGCTATATCCTCAACCCTGGTCAACCACGCGTGGTCGTCGCGCTGGGCGACTCGCATTTGGACTTTACCAAACCGCGCTTCGTCAAGCTCTTCGACGACGCCGCCGCCGCCAACAATGCTTCGTTTCCCACAATCGTATTCAAGCAGACGATTGGCACGCCCGTTCTCGCTTGCACACCAGGCCCCGTGGACGCAAACCTCGCCATGATTCATCGCGTGCAGCCCCAAGTCGTCTTTGTCAGTTTCTACTGGTGGAAATATGTCCGCCCCGAGGGAGCTGCGTCGGACCCACTCCATCAACCACCTCCCTGTTGTTCGGCGTTCTTTGACCACCCATGCAGAAACCAAAGCCCGAGGGACGCGGTCGAACTCGTTCGTATTTTCCAAGACCAGATGACCAGCCTCACGGCTGCTGGCATCCGAGTGTTTGTTGCGGGTGTCAACGTCGATGGCATGGCGTTCGACCCAAAGAGCATGGTCAGCGGTGGTGATGTCGGCATGATTGATCCCGTCTCCCGCGCTTCTTTTGAAAAGAAACGAGCCTTTGTCATGGGTCTCGTCGAGCCTGCCGTGGCAGCAGCCGGCGCGACGCTCATCAACTACTCGGACAACATGTGCGACGACGACGTCTGCCAAGTCGTGGACTCTCATGGCGTGCCCATCATGAACGACAACAACCATTTCACGACTTCGTTTGCACGGGCCTATTTGAGCGTTCTTGACCAAGTAGTCGCCGCAGCGATGAAGTCGTCGAAATGACACATTCGTTGCATTCTTGTGAATCGTATGTTCCCCGTGGGTAGATGTTGGTCCCCAGCCCCACTGTCTCACATAACTGCAACTCGTACCTTGCAACGTGTGTGTCGGGATGAAACCGAAAACTCTCGATGAAATATCTCCGAGTTGATCGCAAATGGCCAGCAAATCATCATTTTGGGCCAATCAAAACGCTCGAGAACAGACTCTTCTGCCAATCAAACAAGGGTAATCTTTGCCTCCCATTCAAGATCTTGTGTCGCTTGACCATTTGCACATGCACCCACGCAGCGACGCGAGCACTATTGCCTACGATGGAATGCCGTGGCCGGATGCTACTTTGACAGACACCGACTTGCGCGAATCCCTTCTCAGC
Organism: Aphanomyces stellatus; assembly: GCA_009835185.1. Classification (NCBI taxonomy): domain Eukaryota; phylum Oomycota; class Saprolegniomycetes; order Saprolegniales; family Verrucalvaceae; genus Aphanomyces; species Aphanomyces stellatus. The sequence goes on along the minus strand of VJMH01005103.1, from coordinate 147,502 downwards.
CACGTGGGACCACCCGTCCAGGATCGTCGCCATGTCCAGCCAACGTACCTGCTCTGGGTCTTTGCCCTAGCCGTGGTGGGCATGACGACACTGTCGGGGTCGCGAATGTTGCTGGACATTGCCATCACGCCGTCAACCTCGCCCTTGACACTCCTCCAAGGCGTCGTTAACTCAGCATTGGATGGCAACTCGACACCCAATTCGAGCCGTGATCCACGGCTGGAGCCCCCGACTTTCGACAAGATCATGTCCGCCATCGAAGACAACGAAAATAATCCTGGTCTCTCCCCTATTCCTCAAGGGTCGCCTTATGGTTCAGACTATGGCTATATCCTCAACCCTGGTCAACCACGTGTGGTCGTCGCGCTGGGCGACTCGCATTTGGACTTTACCAAACCGCGCTTCGTCAAACTCTTTGACGACGCTGACAATGCTTCATTTCCCACAATCGTCTTCAAGCAAACGATTGGTACGCCCGTCCTCGCCTGCACATCCAAACCCGTGGACGCTAACCTCGCCATGATCCATCGCATGAAGCCCCAAGTTGTCTTTGTCAGCTTCTACTGGTGGACATACATCCGCCCCGAAGGTGCTACGTCGGACCCACTTCACCGCCCGCTCCCCTGCTGCTCGACATTGCTCCACCAGCAATGCAGAAACCAAAGCCCGAGAGACGCGGTCGAACTCGTTCGTATTTTCCAAGACCAGATGACCAACCTCACGGCTGCCGGCATCCGAGTTTTTGTCGCAGGTGTCAATGTCGACGCCATAGCATTTGACCCAAAGAGCATGGTCAGCGGTGGTGACGTCGGTGTGGTTGACCCCGTCTCGCGCGCAGCCATCGAACAGAAACGAGCCTTTGTCATGGGCCTCATCGCGCCTGCCGTGGCAGCAGCCAACGCGACGCTCATCAATTATTCGGACAACATGTGCGACGGCGACGTCTGCCAAGTCGTGGACCCCCACGGCGTGCCTATCATGAAGGACGACAACCATTTCACGGCGTCCTTTGGAAGAAACTATTTGAGTGTTGTCGATCAAGTCGTGGCCGCCGCTATGTACCCGTTGGCATCAGGTTGACATAACTGCAGCAATACAAGTAATCTTGAAAGGGTCGAACGCCTAGAACGACAAGTACAAAATGGTAGCCTCATACTAGCCTTGCATGTATGGACTCATAGGCGAGTTAAGCAACCCCACGGCCGCGTACAGTCGATGTCGACAACATCGACCGAAAAAATGATATTCTTGAATAGCCAGACCAAATACCACGCGAATCACGCGGTGCGGCAACTGGCGCAACTGCTCAGGGTGGATGGTTCAAGTGTCATTCAAGTGCGTGTTCGGAAACGGATATGTGGTTTTCGAAAGATAATTCACTTCCTTATGCAATATCGGGGTTTTGCGTGCGCGAGGGCACTGTGCTTTATCAGTTGAAGGGTGCAAGCGGAAGCATTCGGTAGCTTCCATGCCCTTTCGAGAAAAGTTACTGACAAGTTTGCTGTGTCAATTCGAATTCATTTGTGCTCGAGCGACAATTGCATTTCAAGCGAGTGGTACAAGTGTGGGGGTTTCAAAAGTTGAAAATGGTGTGGCTGGAGACGCAATTGAAATGTCTCATTTTCTGCCAATCTAGGTGACGTGGTTGTTTGCCTGAAGAGTGTGCCTACGTATCCGGATATTGCCCAAACATGTCGCAACATATCAGTCTGCATATTCTTGTGCAAACGCTGGGTTTTACCACACGAGATGGGAAATACCTAAAGTGTCGAAGCGGCAAACATGCGATGTTTGCAGCATGCAAGTGCAATGACGAAGTTCTAGTCATGCACAACCATCGACGAGTGAAAACAGAACTCGATTCATATTATTGAGGCCAGAGAAACAAGCACAAAGGCTGCGATTCGTGCAGTGCTCCGTTGGTAGTGCGAGTACCACGAAAGTAAAACCCAGAGTATCCATTGGATTTACATCTTGAGGCATCCGGACAGCCAGAGGACTTGCATTTGGCACCCGTTCGCGTACATTGTTCATTTTGCAAGTGTCACGTCCTTCCTCACGCGATGCCGCATCGAAAGCTCAAGGCCAAGCTACCTCTGCCGCCCGACTTTTTCACGTGTCCGCCGCTGACCCAGGTGCAGGAGGCAGCACTTATTGACGCGGCCCTGGGGTCCCTCACGTCGGCGCTGCGGCTCTCGCGTCTCCGCGGCGGCCCCATTACATGGACACAAGACTCGCACACGGACGGCGTCGCACTGTACGTCGGTGCGAGCTCGCACGAACGCACGAATCTCTACCTGAGTGTCACCTCCATCCACGCGACACTCGAAGAAGCGGCGTCGCTCATGGATGTGTCGACGCAGGCCAAGTACAAGCAGTACGGGACAACCGTGAAGAAGGACTTTCTTGACTGCATGTCCTTGTACGATCTCGCGTTGCCGACGCCGGCGCACCCGCACAACTACATTGGCGTCAAGTGGTGCCTCTATGAATTGCCAACGTCGCTGGTCATGTGCCGTGATTTTTGTGTCTTGGATGTACGTGTTTGTGTTATACGTGGCGCGGACACACCCTCTATTGTCGTAGTGTTGCGACGACTTTACCCTCAATGGTCGTCGCGGGTGGATGCGAGTACACCATTCCATCCAAGTGCCAGCGTGTCCCGACCTCGAAGCCTGCCTCGGCGTCATCCGTGGCCAGCTCTTCATGGGCGGCTACATCTTTCTCGAGACGGATACGCCTGGCGTCCTCTCCGTGACGCACGTCTGTCACGCCGACGCGAGAGGCAACATCCCACCGTGGATGTTTAACACCGTGCCCAAGAACCGCGTGCTTGAAATCGCAGCGATCGAATCGCATTTTCGCCGCAAGCGGCAGAGCCGCCACCAATTCCTCGACCCGCACGAACTCGTGCCAAAAGCCGTGCGGAAAAAATGCGCCGTCTGTGCCCACGCGTTTCTCCCGCTAGTGCAAGCCAAGTTGCATTGCCTCAAGTGCGGCGAGGTATGATGGTTTAGCCCCCTACGGAAGGTGCCGCCCATCATGGAATAATGCGTATGTTTAGGTCGTGTGCAAGAAATGCAGTCTTTGTTGGACGGTGCCAGGACACGTCGACCACGGTAGCCGTGGTGGCGGCAACACACCGCATGTAGCTCGCATCTGCAGCCTCTGCACCGCCGCGGCCAACACTCAACAAGAAAGTGCCGACTGGACTGTCCTTCCGCAGCAAACGAGTTGGAAGGAAGATTCCAAGGGCAGCAATGAGTTTGATGATGTGCAGTCGGTGGTGTCGCTTGGCGTTATTTACATCCACTCGGAAGACGAGGAAGGCGATGTCAAGATGTCGCTGGAATGCAATGTCGACCTAGCATACCAATTGATGACCGACTCAGGTTTTTACCCTCGAGAACGAAATGGATGGCTGAAATGACTCTCACGCTCGATAGCATGGATGGATGAATCCACAAGCGAGAAGGCGCGACCACTGTTTGCAGAGCCCCAGGACTTTCACTACGACCCCCGACTAAACCATCGGAGTGCCAACCAAAGTGGCCATGAGCAAGAGGACGATGGCTATCCCATGATGCGACCACGCGCCAGCAGCAGTGACCAAGGCAGCATGAACTGGACGGTGAAGCCACCAGTGAATCTTCAGCAACTGCAAGAGCTCTGGACGACCTCGGGGCAGCTGCTCAAGCTCGAAAACGCTCAAGGCGATGGAGTTGGGGAGCGCGACCAGATATGAGAGATAATTGTCAATCCTTGTATCAAACCACGACCTCGCACAGCCGCTGCGCTGTGCGAGGTCGGAATGGCCCTGTTGATAGCATGTATATTCTCCTTGTTTTTCGTCACGGATCCACTTTGCAAGGCTGATGTTATAGTGGCGGGAGATGAGTGGCAGGACATCAAAAGACCCCGTCGCCTGGCCATTGCAAGCGTGGTGTTGCTCGTTGAAGCGAGCTTTTGTGTACTACATTGTACACTGTATCGAGGGTGACAACGCAACTCGCGAGCGATACGACATACAAAGCTTCTTCGAGACTCGTGTTGGCAGCGCATCAGCCTCCAAACCACCCACCGCACGTGCGGCTCCCTCCGTCGACTCTTGGTGTGTTTTGCCCCATCTTGAATTCAAGTGAATGCAAATGTTATTGAAAACTTAGGTGGATATAGGCCGTATATTCAGTGTGTCAATTACGGGGACTCATGTGGAAGCTGGTGTTTATTGTTGCTGGCAACGAAATCAACGGCGTCCACGCTGACAATCAGAATTCTACCAACGAAATACGTGCGATTTCTCGTAAACGACAAAAACGTGTGCCAAATTGTTGCCACGAGTTGGCGCATACAAATTCACAGTAATTTCTGCGTTGTAGAAGAAAATTCGCACTTAGACACACCGCACTTCCAAGAGAGTCACGCTCAAATATTTAAAATCCGGATAAAATACAGTATGCGGATCCTAGGCTGCAATGCACCATGAGGTGATTCATCATCTGTCACGTGCTGCATCCGGCTGGAGCTGTGCCCCTCTCTCTTGCCACACCGAAAGAGAAGTCCGACGACGACGATGGCGCACCGGCGACTCAAGTCCATGCTGCCGCTGCCGGCCGATTTCTTCCTCTGCGCGCCGCTGTCGGAGGACCAGGAGAGCGACATGATTGCGTCGGCACTCGACTCTCTCACGGCGGCGTTGCGCATGGCGCGGCTCCAGCGCGGCCAGATCGACTGGACGCTTCATTCCGAGACCGACGGGGTCAATCTCTTCATCGGGTCGGGCTCGCCGCACAAAGGTGCGCTCTTCCAAGGCGTCACGGACATCCACGCGACGCTCGAAGAAGCCGCGACGATCATGGACGTCTCAACCCAGGCCAAGTACAAGCATTACGCGCAAACGGTCGGGAAAGACATCCTTGATTGTGCCACGCTCTACGATCTGGCGATGCCGACACCAGCACATCCGCGCAACTACATTGGCGTCAAGTGGTGCATCCTCGAACACCCGTCGGCGCTGCTGAAATGCCGCGATTTTTGCCTCCTCGACGTACGTGTTGTTGCAGCAATGAAGAGTATTGACTGCATGCGACAAACGTCTAGAGCTGCGACGATTTCGTCTTGAATGGCCGGCGCGGCTGGATGCGGCTCAAACATTCCGTCCACGTTGCCGCGTGCCCGGACCTCCAATCGGTCCTCGACGTGGTCCGCGCCCATGTCTACCTCAGCGGCTACATCTTCCTTGAGACGGACACGCCCGGCATGCTTCGTGTCCAGCACCTCACGCACGTTGACCTCCGCGGCAATATCCCCCAGTGGCTGCTCCACTTGACGGCCAAAGCACGTGCGAAAGAGCTCGGCGCGATCGAGTCGCATTTCCGCCGCAAGCGGCTCAGCCGCCTCATGTTTCTCGAACTCGCAGAGTTGGTCCCGCCGGCCATCCGGAAACGCTGCTTCCTCTGCCAGTCGTCGTTTTCGCCGTTCCTTGTGAAGAAGAATTGCCGCAAATGCGGCGAGGTACGACGCAACCGTCGGCGGCTAGAAAACATCACACATTGTGTGGCAGGTCGTTTGCCGAAAATGCAGCCAGTACTGGGACGTGACGGCCGACGACGGCCACCACCGCGCCGTGCGCATCTGCAGTCGATGTTCGGTCGCGCATTCGTGCACGAGTGACACGACAACCGCGGCGTGGGCCCGCCTCCCCGACCAAAGCCTCCTCGATCGCTCTCGCAGCCATCCATCGTCTGAAAAAGAGTATCCAATCGCAACGAATAGTAGCCGCGGCGGCATGATGGACGACATGTACCTCTCCACCGGCGCCGAGTACACGTACGACGAGTCAGCCGTCAATGTTCCTCCACATGACCTCCTGGCTCGACAATCCACGGCGGAAAATGGTACGTGTCTCGGGCAGGGTATGATGACGACGACGTGTGTTGTAGTTGGGCACATGTACGACGATGATGCCATCCGCGCGTCGCTGGCGCGCTCCATGTATGCCACGACGGGGTACCACCACCCCGACACCGCATCGTTTCACAGCCATCGATCGGGCGTCGCGCCGCCGCCCGTCATCCTCTTTGACTCGTCCGACTTGGCCGTGCCACTGCATTGTCACGACGGTGACGACGGTGACGACGACGGTGACGTGGCTAACTTGAGCGACTTGACGGCGTTCAGCGACGCCGACTCGCGCGTGTACGACGATTTTGTCGATGCCAACTACAACCCCGACGAAGGATTGGCCGTCGACATGACTCGTCTCACCGACGACGCGACGCCCGACCAACTTTTGGCCATGTACGAGCAGCTCAAAGCCATGACGCTTGAAACCGCGGCGCTGCTGCCGCCAAACCCGACGACATCCTCGTCGTTCGAGTCGCCGTTGTTGTCGTAATAAGAGATGAAAGGGAACCCGCTGGTGTACAGTCGTGTGGGTCGTCGCTGTGGTGGCCATGTTGTTGCGAGGGACTTGCCTCGTGCGATTTCGAGATGAATCGTGTGGGGTGGTTGATGACGCCAATAATCAGGGGCGTTCTCTCGATGACATTTACGGTGCAAACTCTCACGTCAAATCTGAGCCGACGAACGCGATACACACCTGGAGTCCAACACTGGGGAGACAATGGTCTGCTGGGTGACCAGACAGACTATTCCCCCCTCACTTGGAATGCACTGGGCGTTCGCAAGTTGTCGACGGTAGGGGAATCCTTGGACGTTCAACTTTTCTAGTGGGAGAGTTGGGGGTTCATCATCTTCCAAAGGGGGCTGTCGATGGGCTTTGTTCGATGCCATCAATGTTGCAACCTCCAGTCTTACGCCATGAGTACCTTGAGCTTCGAGTTTTCGAGTTCGACTGTGTCGTGACGACACCATGTCGTGACGGAGGATTGGCTACGCGATGTCGGTCGTGGAGTGTTTCTCCCTTGCTGGTTTCGACCATGCAATGTTGACTCGAACACAATTCATTGCTTCTCGATGGTTGTGCCAACACAGCGAAATCGGCCCGTCGAACTGTACGAACCCACAAGAATCGAATCTCAAAGAAGCACGACCTTGACATGCACCCATGTTGGACCCACAAACGATGCCACGCGAGTGTTGACGAGACAGATGTCCAATGGAACTTCTTGAGCACTCGCCCGCGCGCTTATGCGACGGCTTCCAAAAGAAGATGGGGCATGGCGGCAGGACAACAAATGTATCATGACGACGTGAACACAATGTTCATTTCAGTGCTTACATCGACTCACAAGCTGCTGACTCAAAGATTGACCTTCAATTAAGTTGACTTCCTCCGTTGGTACCTAATGCTGTTCCATCAAACACTCAAAATAAAAGAGGTATCCATTGAATTTCGAGCCTGCATAATAAAACAAAGTATGCAATTGCATTGAAATCGTCCGTATGTCAGCGCACTGTGGCATATGGTTGGCTGCACGTGGCTTTGCCAAACGTCATTTTTCAACACTCACGCCCATGCGAAAGACTCATCGCTTGCCCCTTCCGCCAAACTACTTTGGCTGCCCACCGCTGACCCAGCACGCCACGGACGGTCTCGAGGCCGAAGCAGCGGCGCGCTTTGACGAAGTCCTGCGCACGTCTACCTTGCAAACACAAACCGAGTCGACGATCCAATGGTCGTTGGACGTGGCCACGACACCCGAGTTTCACATTTACAGCGGTGACGACTGCACTGCGTCCCCTGGCACCGCGGCCTATTTAGCTACGACTCAAGTCCAAGCAACCTTGGAGGACGTCCAGGCTGCGTTTCAAGTGGACTCGCCCAACGCGTTCCATGGCTTTTGCACCGCCATGCAACTTGGCGCCCTCGATTCGGCCAGCCTCTATACGTTTCCGACAACCAACGCCACCTATCTTGGTGTGCGGTGGCTGGCCTTGCGCAGCCCACATCCATTTGTTCGGCCGCGGGATGCCTGCCTACTCGAGGTACCTTGGACCATCCGATAACGGGCTCACATTAACGTCCTAGTACCACAAAGCCTTCACAGCAGACGATGGCTCGCGTGGGTTTGCACGCAGCATCAGCTCCGTCTCGCTTCCTTTTGTCTGTCCGGACATGCAGGCAACGCTGGGCACTGTCCGATTTCACTTGCGACGCGGTGGCTACGTCTTTCGACAAGTGCCCAATCGACGTGGCATGCTCCATTGCACAGTGCTCTTCCAAGCCCATGCCAACGGCACCGTCCCCTCCTGGCTGGCCAAGCTTGAAGTTCGTCGACTTGTGCAAGCGGTAGCCCAATGGGCCCACTCGCTGCAGCGGCAACCAACAACAGGATCCAACCAGCAAGTCAAGATCGACCACGCCGTGGAACGCTTCCGTCGTTGCCGCATGTGTGGCCATGGCATCTGCAGCATGTGCCCACTCTCAATGCCGCCCGAGGGCTCTGTGTGCTCTGTGTGCTCGACCGTGATGACTGCCCCTCGTCTACGACGCCAATCAATACACCAACTGACGCTCCATAAACACAACCAAGAATCAGATGCCTCCAGGCTTAGCCAGCAAACGACAGTCCATGATGACCACTTCGAGCAAGAAACGGATGGACGACACACACAAACCAAGAAGCACGTGACGTTTGATCTGACCAATGACCAATCTGAAACCACCCAATACAGTGATGCTGACGACGACGACGTGGACCATTTTGCCCTGCGGCTCACCGAGTCACTCGCGCCGTCCCCGTCGTTGGCCTTGCCAATACTTGACGACTTTGACGTGGATGACTTGGTCAACCCGGAAATCCACAAATTGGCTGCGGTATATACGCTGAAACCAACACGATGTCTTGACCACGGGCGGTGCAAAGTTCCCGTTGTGTAAGTAGCTAGCGACCCTCGAGGTCCCATCGATCGAAGATTGGGCCTGATTTTATATGGAATTTACCCATCAGAATATACGCATTTGAATACAAGTATGTTCACTGGGTTCTCCCGTCACATACTTCGGAGTGTAGACGACCATAAGATGGAAACACACACCACCCGTCGCGCGAGGACCTCATGCTTGCTCATCGTGCGACACGACATCGACTCGTCCTCATGCAGTGTCAGCCGCATGATGTGATTCAACCCAGGTCTAGTGTTGTCGCATCCACGTCTTGGAGCTCATGGGCAAAGTATATGGAGGCGGGGGATAGCACTTTATTTATCGTTGGATACAAACGGAACACTCGATGTTTTTCGTTCTGGTGTTGACAAGCAGAGTCGATTATGCATCAAGTGTCGAGCCAATTGAATTCGATTGCAAAATCTAACGAGATTACACATGTGGTCGCAATGATATTGCAGCTTTATTAACACTACGTCACACAGAGTGCCTGATCCCGGCATGTTTAGTAATACGTCCACTCACGTTGACCACGCACTAGACGCTTTTCAACGATCCAACGAGGAGCCCCGTCCCGCGCATAGTTTCCAATTGCGCCAGCATCGCCGGGTCAAACCCCATCTCTTCGAGCTCCCCGAGCAGCTTGATCACTCGTTCGTCGCTCGACAACTGTGGTGCCGAGTACAAATGAACCAGCATGGGTGGCTCCGAGACCGAGTTCATGCGCAGGGGGGTCGAGGACGTCGGCGGTCTTCGGGGGGCCGAGACAGGGGCCGACTCGCGGCGGCGCGGGCGGGCCGCAACCGCCCTGTCGGCATCCACGCCATCCACCGTCAAGGGAGACGAGCCGTCGTCGTCGCTTGAGGCACCACTGCCTTCGAGGACGGTGCAACTCAAGTGGGTGCCCGACTTGGATGTGAGTGACGGACGACGACGCGCGAGGCCACCGCCCACCGTCCGTGGCGCGACCGAGCAGTGGTTGCACACACTCACTTTGCGAAACTTGACGTGGAGGTACCACACCTGTTGGCACGTCGGACACGTGACGTCGCCGCAGACGGAGCAGTTGAAGCGCGACGCGAGGCCATGCAACTTGGAGTGGCAGAGGCAGCAGCGCCGTCGATCGGCCACGGGTACGAGGGACGCAGGCGGGAGGAGTGCCACACCAGGCGCTTGGAGGCGGCGGTGGCGAAAGTAGGTATCCAATCCGCCCAGTGCTTTGGCACGGCTGCGCAGGGCCATGCGAGCCATCCATTTGGGGGCCCGCCCACGGAGACTCGCATTTAGCATGTACGTGACTTGGAGCGTCCCAGGCAACTGGGGCACTTCCCGGAAGACGTAGCCACTGCGATGGACGAGCATGCGTACGAGACCGAGCGCATCGGTTAGATCGGGGCAACACGCAACGTCGACGGATTCCATGCTGCGGGCCCAGCCGCGCCGTCCGTTTTGGATAAATTCTTTGGCGCACTAGGATATTTGAAATGAGGTGGATCAAGACGGAGGTCGCTCACCTCGACAAATGCCGCGTCGCGCAATTTCATCAAGCCTGACACAGGACTCTGCAACGCCTCCCATTTGATCCCGATCCACTCGGCGGGCGTGTCGACCAACGTGTAGAGCGACGCGCAATCGACCACGTCGCTGTGAAAGTGCATGTTAAAGTCTTCAAAGGCCCCGTGTGTGTCGAATCGCAGGAGGCGCGGGAGTTCGTCGATCGTGCCTTGCACTGTCGTGACCCCCAACACAGTTGCCGACTGTGGCGGTGCGTTGGGGTCGCTGCCTGTAAACACTTGGAGGGTCTCCACGGTCGTGTCGAGTTTCCATCGAATCGGCGAGTCGGTTGCTGTTTGCGAGCAGCTCTCAAAGACGAGATCGTCAAAGCCACTGCGCGCACGCTCCATGTACATGCTTTGGGCGATGGGCGAGAGCGGCGCCGGGCGAAAGCAGTCTTTGGGGAGCGGCAGCCGCCGGGCCTTGGATGGCCGCGTCGTCGAGGAGAGAGTCACCACCATCCTTCTTGTTGGAAATGCGCAAGTGGTGTGGCATCAGGATCCGAGGGCAGATTTGCTGCCACATGGTCAGGTTCGGTCAAGAATCTCAGGCTTGGTTGACAAATGAGCGACGGTCAGGTCTGCTGTTCAAACTCAAAATAACAATGCATATGGATCAATGGTTTTGTATAGGGTTGATCGTATTGAAGGATCAAATACGCGAGGTATTGATCCGACATTGAACATCCGATGCACCAATGGCATGCATGGGAGAGTTGGATACATTAATATGATTGGTCAATGTATTTACACCCATCGCATAATTGATCCGATTGGATTCGCGGTGTCGACAAATCAACGCAAGTTTACTCGTGCATGTGATACAAAACAGAGGGCGCACGGGAATTGCGCTGTCGAATCTCACATGTCGAGCGGGCGTAAAGGAACACTTGACCGCGCCGCGCAGGTTGCACGCAAACTCGCACTTGGCTGGGCATGCGACCCAGGAGAGTGGATGTCCAAACTGCTTCCTCATCGCGCCGCTTGCGAAAAGGCCGTTGAACGACAAATAGAACGCCATGGAGCTGCGCCGTGGGCCATTACCGACAGGCAGGCTTGGCCACGCCACAGTTGGGCTTGACATAACGTTGACTCACTGGGAGGGACAACAAACAACGCTTGACGGATCCCCACCGCGGACATGAAATTGTTGCTCGTGGCTCACATGTCTGGACTCGCACACCACCGCATCTGTTTGGATATGCAAGGCGAAAGAGCAATACGCAATACTACGTAGTAGCTCTGGAACGACCATGGGTATGCCGAGCCCCATCAAACTACGCACTATGCAGGCACGCTTGCAGGCACAAAGTCCAACAGAAAGATCGCCCGTGAGGAGGCTTGTGCTACTTCGCCCTCAGAGTGTGAACAGTGAGCATCAATGGGTGGTGTGCCTTCATGGAGACAATGATGCAGTCGAGAAACCATCCATGATGACGCTAGTCTTGATCAACCTCACTCCCTTGGGAGTGCGACGGCGTGGATTCTTGCTTCGGACGTCTCAGCGACCAAGGTGCACAAGCAGAGAAGCGAACATAGGTTCTATGTTGCATGGTACATCCAAGTTCGGTCAATATAGAACTAACACATGCATTGTGTGCCTTGTCGTTGGTCGGTACATCATTGAAGGCATGGATCCGTCCTAGCCCTGTTTTCCAGCCAAGCTGCCAAAATCATATCGGATTAGCTTGTCGACGGCTGCGGGGACTTTGGAGTCCTCATTAGCCATGCCACTGAGGAAAAACACGACTGGTAGGAAGGACTACCACCATTACAACACGCAATTTCGGTATTTCGGTGGCAGAGGTCAACAACAGCCCATAGTTCGGCCCTGTCCTGTCGATGTGGTCCAAGTTGAACATCTTGGCAAGTCTGGTGTCATATGGAACGGCGGCACGAACAGTGCGTAACTTCATGGAGCGTCGTGTGTCGTGTGATGCGCAATGGACAAGGCCAAGTGACAAGAGGATTGCTGTTCATCCGCGCGACACTAGCTCTTGTGTTCTCGATAAATACGGGTACGTCGAATATACATAGGCGACCTGGAATGTGACCTTTCTTATGGGATTCATCCAAAGAACAATCTTCACGTACAGTCATGTCTGCATGCTCGACGGAATGAGAATGGCAAGTCCCCAATGCACAGCCAAACATGGCGACAACTGAGGAGGTCTACCCTGCCCAATGTGTATGCAGATTTGCCTTGCGAGAATGATATTGCGACCCACACCAACCATCGAGTAGTGGAAGCACCGACTTACTCATACTTCCTCCATTTCAAAGAACTGGATACAAAAATTTCGAGGGGAAATAATACGGGAAATTGTATTCAAAATCAGGCAGGATTTGTATTTTTATTCAAAACAAGCCATCTACGACAAACAATTACATGATATGGTACATATCCTCGTCGTCATCTGTCTCCATGTCATAAACCAAAGCACATACTTCGACGATTGAATTTGCTGTCAATTCCAAAGTGCAGACTGCATCAAACAAATCACTCAGTATCTCTATACGACGTTCGTAGTCGATACGATCAACCATTGCACTGATAACAGCAGATGCATCAGGGTCACAAGCTGGACTCAGCACATGTGCCCCTTCCTCGCAAGTTTATCCTTTTTAATGTGAGGGAGCAAGTATGCGTTGTTCCCATTTTGTTTCAGTGATTCCTCCATGACTTTTTGCCGTCGGTCGTCCGTGAGCTCGCGACTGGTCGTGGAGCGTGTCATCTTGTTTGTCCGTAACTTCGCCGCAACAAAATTGTTGGATTCGAAGAGGTGCTAGCCGCATCTACGCAATCAGACGAAACGATTGCAAGTTGTTTTAAGGCGAACAAAGAAGAAATGAATGAGTGGCGTCGTTTTGAAGTTTTAACGCCCGGGTCGGTGCTCGTCGGGGCATCGAAGACAGCCAATAAAACAATCTGAAAATATAATGTGAAACAGCAAGATCATTGGCAACACTTTAAGCCTACTTAAGCTCTATTTGGCCAATTTATGGGTGAGAAAAGTTCCTAGGAGTAATTGTAACCAGTATTTTGAAATGGAGGAAGCATTAAATTATACGAACGAATGAAAACGACTGGCTATGGCTGGTCCAAGTGCAGTTGCTTGAGCTGGCTGTACAATTCCAGCAGCGAATGCGAAGCGTTGGCGTTCAAGTCAAACGTGCCGTCGCTCTGGAGGCACGCTTCCATGCTTTTCATGACCGATGCCAAATCCACATCGAGTTTGACGGCGGCACCACTCGTCAGTCGACCAAGTGGCTTGGACGCCACCAGGGCATCGTCTGCCATTTCGACAAAGTGCGACTCATCGTTGTCGTCATGTGTCTGCGGTCGGAAGGACGGCGCCGCCGACACAGAGTGAAGCCATGCTGGGTCGTCGTCGTCGTCGTCTTCGTCGACGTCAATCATCGTCGGCGGCGCTGGGACTTCGGCACGGTGGTGCATGTAGGGTGGTGGGTCGTGGTACGCGCGTGTGTGCGACGTTTGGTTGGGCGGGAGCGGGTTGTAGAGGTATTCCTGCATGGTTTCCGTGTCGCAAATGCTGTAGATGGCACTGACGCAGTCGTCGTCTGGCATTGGATTTCGATGGCCAGGGTGCTGTTGTGGATGCCACTGATCGTACGCGTGGTGATGGTGCACGTCGGGCGAGTACTTCATGGCATCGGCGTGCATCCGCTGCAGCTCGGCTTGTTGTTGCTTCATGCGTCCATGCATGGATGCGTTGGCCAGCAGCTCAGTCTCGGGCGGCCTGAATGGCTTGTCGACTGGCGTGGGGGCATGGACGCGGTGCTTGTTGACGCGATTCAAGTGCTCTTGGTACGATTGTGGTGGCGGTGGTGGCTCGCGGTACTGGCTTGGCTGGCGCAAGACTGGGATCGAGTCGTGGACAAGGCCAGAATGTTGGGATTTATGATGGGGCTGGGATTGTCGATACGAGGGGTAGTTGTTGGACGAATCACTCTGACTGCTCTCGGGTGTCGACACTTGGCGGTAGGACGACGATTGCAGTGGCTGCGCGTGGTGGTGACGATGGTGATGAGACTCTTGGTGGTGACGAGACTCTTGGTGACGAGATTCTTGGTGGTGATGGGTGTACGACTGATTCGATGGATTCGATTGGTGCGAGTGATGGGACGCTTCGTGCTGCAAACTCGAGGCCGATCCGGCCGACGAGTCCTTGCGAGGGAGGTATCGATGGTTGGACTGGGTCACAACATCCGGATGATGGTCGTCGTCGTGGTCAAGATCGCCACGCGACTCGTCGTCAAAGCTGCTTTTGCTCCGAGCACTTGGCTGGCGTGGAGTGCGCGCACTTGGCTGCTCCAACCGTTCGCGGGGCGCGCAAATGCTCCCGTCGTTTTGGTTACCCTTTTTAGAGGTGAACCCTTTTTTCTCTTTTCCTTTGGGGGTGAGCCAGCCCCCGAGCACGCCTGATTTCGACCGACTGCGTGGACCTACATTGTCGTCGTCTTCAAATTGGTCAGGTCGCAGTCGCTGCGACTTTGTCCGGATCGGGTTGGGAAACTGCGACGGCAGCATCACGTGCAGCGTGCAGCTTGCGCAGACTCGGAGCCGGACCGGGCCTGACATCAACGCTTCGAAATGCACGTGGCTACTGCAGTTCGTACAGACGACTTCGCCGCATTTACGACACCGGCGACGACGTCCAAAAGACCCAAACGATGTCTTGCATACGTGGCATGCCTTGCGAGCGTGCTTGGGCACGAGGTCGCCTTCGGTCAGAAACGGCGATTCTTGCAGCCGAAGCTGAAGCACGAGTGGCTCGACCAGCGCCATGGCCTTGAGGTGGCGCCGCATGGCCGTAATCTGCATGGCACGGGGCATGCTGCCTTTGAATTCGATCTGGCAGAAATACGTTGCTTCGAGCCGCCCGTCGAGCTCCGATTCAACAAAGATGCACCCCGTCCGCGAGAGGACGCCGCGCACGAGACCCGAGGACGGGTCCAAGGCCGGGCAGCAAGTGACCGTCATGCTTGTGATACATCGTGCCCACCCGCGGCGACCTGACCCATCGGTAAAGTCATCGTGGCACTATAAGAGGACGTCAAGCGCACAAGACAGGTTGCCGTACCTCGAGGACGCAAAAGTCGCGCGGCTTCACGAGTGTGGCCGAGGACTCGAGGGCCATCCAATGGAGACCAATGTAGTGCCGCGGTGCACGTGCCGACGGGAGATGGAGCGGGTAGATGACCTGCGCGTCGAGGAGGTCGGGGAAGACCCGGCGCTGTTTGAGGAGGAGCTCGTCCTCGGGGTCAAAGAACGACGCGACTTCGGCGATCGTGCCGCGGAGTTCCGTCTTGGCGCACATGTACGTGAGTTGCGCGGGCGAGACGTCGTCGCCCTGGAACGTGGCGATGCGGTCCGAGTCCCCCGTCGCCTTCCACCGAATGGACGGATCTGCGAACGCGTTGAGCCGGATGAGATCTTTCATGGATTTGCGCGCATGGCCCCGCAGGAATTCTTCTTCGTCGAACGTCATGCGCGGGCATCGGAAGAAGCCTCGCGGCAAAGGTTCCCACGAACGAGACGACATCGGGTCGAGGAATGCTCCGAGTTAGCCCGGCGTCGCGCGACGCAATTGACAACGCGAGCAGCAGTAAGATCCGGATAACGCGAGCTCCCGGCGGGATTTGACCCAATGGGAGGCTGGTTCAAGAGATTATCCGGATAATTGCTGTTTCTATTTAGTGATATGTTTAGTCCAATCAAACAACGTGAAGACCTTTTTTATAGCCAATCAATATAAAGGGGATGATATACCCAACTCAGATATCACAACCGGGGAAACAGCTGGGAGACCGGCGCAGTAGCCATATCTTGGACAATTATCTTGGAGTAGGGAACTGGGCAGTACTTGCAGGGACCCACAAGCTCCACACGTATCTTGAACACCGACGCATCACTTGCTTTGCGGCGCGACGATAATTTCAATCGCCATAATTACGATTGAGTACTTCGAAGTACCAATAGTACTTCGGTCCTGGTACGTAGCAATATGAGGTAAAAGTACAGCTCAAGCTGCTGACACGGTCATCGGAATTGAGGGCGGTGTGAAAGTGTGAGTCTGGACACGTTCCACACACTAACGTGCAAAGTGCATTCAACCAAAATGGTTTGAGACTTACCCAAAGGATGCCAACAATTGTTTGCTTTAATTGTCAGCCAATACGTACTCGGAGAAGCTACGAGTCGTATTGTACGATTTAGTCACGTTAACGTTGGTCAGTCGATAAATGTCATTTAGTTAGTGCCAACCATCTAAAATTTGTCTTCACCCCACACTAAAGGTGTGGGGTAATTGGACACAAATATGATCACCCTTGAAGAGCTATTTTTCTCCATCCTTAGTGTTTCCGACAAACAGGGGTGGTCGGCAGCGTGCTGGACTGGAAGCTCGCAGCCATTCAAGGAGAACGAGAATTTGCACGACAAACTTAGCCAACGGACAAAAGAGGTGACTGCGTCATCAGGTCATCAAGTGCCATCGACGAGAATGACGAGGGCAAGTTGAAGCGAAGAGGACGGCGGGGGTGCCACGTGTGATCAACTAGCTGTTGAAACAAGAGAGGGCGTAGTCAAAATTCGACCAGTCGACCGAGTACACAATCGAGTAATGCGTAGTAGTGCCATGACGAGGCTGCCAAGTGCGATGCTGGGAAGGATAACAAGCGGGTGTCACCAATGGTGAGGGGATGGGACAAGGTACACGTCACTCGGGTTATGCCCCCCGATGCATTCGCGTGAACGAGTCGATATGGAGCAGAATGTATGTATAGCGTACATACTTTGCAATACAAGTTGGCTCTGACTGGCATGTTGGTCAGATGATCGCACGCGCGACGTTGCATGGGGACTCGTCGAAATGGAAATGGATCATCGCGTTTGGTATCCATGTTTTCAAATTATGGTCAGTGCGTCATTGGTTTGCGCGAGAGTACACGTCTTTCCGTGGTTGGGTTTTGGAATCGAGTTGTCCGTCTGTCGGCTGAGAACGCAAAGCCTTCAACCTCACCCAGTAATAACTTATCATTGACGTCCCCTCGATTTGTAGATTCGACACGTGTTCGAGAGAGCCAGAATATTTGTTCCAACCTCACGTTGTACAAGTACTGCTCAGAAAAAACACCCAGCATCGACCCAGTGGCCAACGCGCGTGGCTGGGGTGTAGTTCCCGTGCATTTACTCGACTTCCTCTTCGAGTAAATCGTACTCCTCGTAATAGTATGTTGGACTCTCGTGCCCAGCTCGAGATATTTTGGCCTTTACAGTTACCACCGTCTACGTCGTAGTAGTACTCACTAGATCCTTGAAGTACGCAATGGGTGCAACTTGCGTCGTCTAAGAGCAATAGTACTACTCGGGTACTCAAACACGAGCCAGCTCCACCATTTGCAAGTGCCATGCAATGATGGGGCATCCAACGCATGCTATAGAACAGCCCCAGCAACGGCTCGATTGATCGCAATGACTTTGCACCAATACCGTTCGTCGACCCCATTCCTCCTGGTCCACCGACGAGTATCTTGTAGACACGTCAAAAAATGATTGGACGCGTCCGCGTTGAGTCTTTCGGTA
Source organism: Aphanomyces stellatus (assembly GCA_009835185.1). Taxonomy (NCBI): domain Eukaryota; phylum Oomycota; class Saprolegniomycetes; order Saprolegniales; family Verrucalvaceae; genus Aphanomyces; species Aphanomyces stellatus. Next base: position 129,489 of record VJMH01005103.1, on the reverse strand, counting down.
CCAGTTGGTGACCAACATACCTTATATTTTCAGCGTCCTTCGTTCGGGTCATCGCAATCCACCTTGTGCATGTATTCTACACGACCCAATGTCCGCACAGGCTTGCGGTGCAGTGCGACGGATGCAGGTGACGTGTCCCACGGTCTATTTGGCGGCCAACGTCTTTGCGACGGGATTTTGTATTTTGCTCTGTGGAGACGATTTGAGTCGATGGGTCCACCAACGCGACCGCTCTTCGACCAAGACGTCGCGGGGGATATCACAGCGTCGGCGCGTGACGCGGCAGCGTCATTGCTGCAAGTTGCTTACAGCGATAGCTGGGCGTCGATCCCTGTCGAGGCCGACGGCGTCACGCAGTTCCGCAACGACAGCTCCATGTTGGGCAAGTCCGACACGCACTACCAATGGTTTCGAACGTCGCATCTCGTCCACTCGAGTGCGCATGAGCTGGCAGCGCTGGTCCGTCAACTCGACAAATCGGACGCGTTCGAGACGTTTCTTACGCACTGCCTCGGCAAGACGTTTGTCCAAGGCGCTGTGGACCACACGTTTCCGTCAGTGAAGCCATCGATGCACATGTCGTCATGGTTTCTCGCTCACGAATCCATCACGCTCAAGTGGGCCCACCTCGACATCACAACGTCCCCCAAAAGTAGCCACAACGTCCACTTTGTTGACATTGCCGGCACCACAACCCTGGAGCGCAGCGCGACGCACCAACACGACGTCTTTCTCTGGTGCATGACGTCGTTGCGTCAGCATGCCAAGGTCACCAATGAGGACACGACAACCGTGCGACAGCTCGGATTCTTTTGGCGGCCGGGTGCCGTCCCCGCCGAGGTCGAAGTCATCGTGTGCGGTAGCTTTCCCTCGCAGGCCATGCCCACCATGGTCCGCGCCATCACCGACGGCCTCTGTCGCCTCGACGACACGGCGCTCGAAGCGTGGCGGCTGCGCCATCAAGTGTACGCGCTGCGGACGTCGTGGGTACCAAACTCGGAGCGCCAGGGCTGCGTCGTCTGCCTGCGGGCGTTCCACGCGCTGAGTCGCCGACGTCACCACTGTCGGCGGTGTGGCGATGTTGTGTGCTACGACTGCAGCATCTTCAAGCCCGTGTTGGTGCCAATCCTGGCCACGCCGACCAAGATTCGATTTTGCAAACGCTGTTACCTCGACGCGACCACGACCCCCCTCGTACCCGTGGAGGCAGCCCCCTTTTTCGACACTTATGCGTTCGCATCGGCTCGAGATACGCAACTTCACCTGCTTCCATCCCCCACGATTCGCCACCGACCTAGTGTCCGCCTCTCAGACTTGGCGTTCCCCGACCTCCGTGTGCTTGACGACTCGACGACCACGAACCAACGACTCGGTCGTCCCACCACAAAAAAACAAACAGACGATCTACCACTTCGACAACACACACTCGACCAACTCTGTCAACTTGCACGAAACACCCTTCGCTGCCCTATCGCGGTCATTTCGGTCGACGACCGCGCGTCCAAGGATCTCGTGACTTCGACCGTCGGCGTCGACTCACATGAGACACTGGTCGAATTGGCGTCGCTCGTCGATCGGTTGGTTCTCCGGTCCGACGTTGCTGTCGTGACCCCCGACACTTTAGCGATTCAACTTGCCAAACGCCCCACATCCATCCGTTTTCTGGCCGGCGTCGCCATCCGGACCTCTCCCCTCGCTCCTCCAATGGGGTATATTTGTGTGGCCGACACGACTTGCCACGTGTCTGTGAACAAACCCGATTGCGTCAAGTCACTGCACCGCTTGGCTGCCCTCGTCGCTGTCAAATTAAATGTCCAATAACTTTAACATCTATTGCGTCTCTGAGATTGGCCCCCTTTTCGTTTGACATCGATGTTGCTCCTGGGTACTGCAAAGACTGTCGTTGTTTTGTACGTTTGTCACCCACGTCAAACGGACCGCCAGCAGGTGCCCCCAACGTGTCATTGCGTCTGTTTTTGAGGCACACATCCAAATCAGTGGTTCCACCAAGCAGCCACCCACAGTCACATGTCAATTGTATGGTCGCAATTTGTCCATCCAAGATTCGATCCATCCATCGCGACATGCTACCACCATCAAGTTCGACCGAAAATGCAATGCATACATGCACGACAATGTATCCAAACACAAAAAATGCACAACCATGTTGAGGAAATCGTCGCGATATGCCCTTGGCATGGTTGTAATCTTTGTGACGAACTGGCCCATCCTGCGTCGTTCGCAGCAGCTTTGTTCCGCCCCACAATGCCCCTCCAAGGTCCATGGTGACAACAGTAGATAAATTATTCCAATGCATGACGTGATGGCGCGTACTAGTATGGGGTCTTCATGCACACGGCTGATTGGTTGCAGTGAGCGAGACGCGGGGCGACATGCGTGGGGATTGGTCTGCGAGTGCTGTCGAGTTTGTTTTCTCTAAGCGCTGTTCCATGTTTTTGCGAATGACGCCTCGAATCGCATCGGCCCATTCATACATGTGGGCTTCCGAGTCGGCCGCGACGAAAAGGCGGCGCGCGGGTGTGTTGATGGCCAGTCGCCACTCGGAAGATGGGTTGAATTCGTTTCGGGCTTTGAGGCAATCGGTCGGTAGGACCTCGACGTCCCCTTCGGCCAGGTTCACTTGGCCTTTGAGTGTGCCCGACTTGTAGTCGTAGTATGCGAGCATCTCGGTCGTGAGTTTGAAGCACCGTGGCTTCCAATTCTGGCGCTGGAACAGTCCCGGCCCGCCACTCCCGCGCTTGTAGAGGTTGCCTGTCTTGACGATCATGTTTATATGTGGTTGCAGTGTGGTGAAGTCGCGTTGCTCACTGCGATGGCGCGTGGCACCCGCGATGTGACATGAGGCACTTTCGAAAACCGAAAGATAGAAACCTGCGATGAAACCGTTGGCGGATCGAGGCCAATAGAAAGACGAGCGTAACCGTTTGAATTGAATTCTCATTGGCCCAACGACACGAAATTGAATGGAAATGGGCCAATCGGAGAGTCCAAGCCACACGACATGGCGACGCTGTTGAACAATCGATGATCGTCCGTTCGAGTCGACCACCTATGGACAAATTGGCAGCGATGACTTTCGCACTTGATGTTCTTGTTGCAAGCCTGCTCACAAGTCCTGTTTGATATCGTTTGGGCTTCAACTTGAGAACTTACGAACAGCGTACAACATTCAGCCACGATAATTCGTGCAAGACTGCTCCTGTTGACGATTGGCCCTGGCATACTTCTTTGGACGAGCTTGTTTGAGCTCCAAAACAAACTAGTACGACAGACTTATCTACACTTTTACAGTTTTCGCAAAAAGAGGAACTCGAGTGCCAAAGATTGCAAACAGCAACTTCAACCCAAATCACACGGCTCTTCGATTCAACATGGTTTGAGCAAGATGGACATGAGGCTCGTCTGACCAACACATCACACCTTCCACTCGTCAGAGCGTTTCTTCACGACTTGGCCAGTCGCACTCCGTCTGGTGATTTGAATGAAAATGGCGACGACCCCATCGTGTTGGGTAGTCGTGCAATAAAATGGTTGTCTTGCGACGCTGGAAATGCAAAAAACCGAGAAAATTGCGTCCTGTTGACAGCATCCTCCGTTCATGCTTGACTCGTCCAATGACTTCCACTCGAAGCACGCATTGTATACAAAAGGTAGCTGGTAAGAATATCTGGATGCGTCGTCTCGTCGTCGTTGGTCGTGCCCGAGCACTGAACCTATGACAAGTCGACCCAATTGAGTCCTAAAGAGGTGGCAATGACGTGATGGTGTCGCTTGCACCCTTTTGTGAATTCAACATCAAAGGATGGGAGGACACTTAGTTAAATAATCTGAGGCAATCACATTCGCATGGACTGCCGCGCAATGTCGTTCGCCGCCAAGACGCCGTCGATGGCCTGCACCCACGCGTGCATTTCTTCTTCTGATTCAGCCGCAAGAAGCCAGCGGCGACCTGGGGTGTTGATCGCAAGTCGCCATTCACTGGACTCGGACCGGCCAGTCTTTTTACTGTCCGCTGGCATAACTTCGAGGGCCTTGCGACCGCACGACGTCAAGTCGATCGTACCCTTTTGCATGCCCGAGTCGTAGTCGTAGTAGAAAAGCGCGTCCTTGGTCAGCTTGAAATAACGGGGCTTCCAATTCTGGCGCTGGAACAAGCCACCGCCCGCGCCCTTCTTGAAGAGCGTGCCAGTCTTGATCATTGCCATGGGTCGTCTGAGAGTTTGGATTTGATGGGCAAAGAAGAACAAAAGCCATGCTGAGGACCATCAGTTGTGGGAGAGGCCGCACTGATTGGCGCATGGTCGGAGTGAATGGCCAATCAACACTCGATCATTCTGCCTGTAAAAAAATGGTGGTTATTTTTATTGGCCACCACGATGAAGCAAGTTCCGATACAAGTTGCAAGTCAATCCATGGTGAATTCCACCAACTGAAATAATTCAATGCAAAATGGCTCAATTTATTTCAGCGATCCAACGCGAATCTTTGCAATGGCAATGGAATATTCCACGCCAACCTCACGCAATCCTCACTACGTAGTATTGGACGTGCAGCTCAATTTATACAGAGGCGGAGACATGCGAGTGCACGTGAAATGAAGGCCACAATACACGTGCGTGCAATGGGTTTGCTATTGTAATAAACGATCGCATATTCGCAGACATGTTTGGTTTACGAGTTTAAAGTAGTTGTCGACTACTCAAACACGAGAGTTGTTTCTCGAATTCTTTCGATTTCCGAGCGGATTTCAACCATGTGTTTGCACCTGATCCACGAAATACGAAGAGACGACGAGGATTTCGCGCTTGGTGGTAAACGCTGCGCCATGGCCGCTCGCATCCAGGCACATCCATTCCATATCCTCATCAAATTCCGTTGTCACAGGTCATAGAAACACGCGCGGGTGGAGAGACTCGTGCATTCTCATGCTTTGGCGCGTGCCTTTGTCTCGAGTGCTCCGAACACACGACCGGGGGTATCCAATCACCCAAACTGCCCCAAGACGTGGCACCTCTGGCCTTCGAAAAGGCAAAATTCATCAAGAAAACACTAAAAGACTAAAATTTCATCAATTGTGCGGTCGTTTTGCTTGAAAAAAGACCGGTAAAAATGTATCAAAACGTCCCTCGACACCTCCCATTTGCCCCACCATGCACTGTACTCTCAATGACGCTCCACCTGTTTCACCGTCTGCTTGAAGCATCTGGTCTATTGCTTCAGCTTCCACAAATGTGCGTGGTTACACGACGCTTTGCTGTTGCTTTGGGATGCCCACAGTGCAGGCACCAATGCCCAAGGCACTGAAAATTACTAGTATTTTTCTCTCCATTCCCATCAGGTCGAACAACCAGACGCCATATTTCGCCCAAGAATCTTGAAGAGTGGCGACCTTGTCAGACAGGCAATCACGTACAACATAACGAAATCTTAATCTTGGCAGCACCGACACTCGCATCTGGTTCTACAACTTGGTGTCGATCATCCATGCAACGCACACAACTGTGGCTTTTGCGTGAACCTCCCTCCATCTCCGCCACAACTATTGTCACCAACCTTGTCATCGACTCACCCTCAACAACTTGAAAGGAATCGAACAATTAAACACTCCACGCGCGTATCTGTGTGCGACGTCCAGAGGCACCACCACCATCCCTCCCGGCATCTCCTCCCTGTCACGCCCCCAGATGCCTTCTCATGTTGCCAAAGACTCAGAGTACCTCCGACCACTGCCACTCTCGACGTACTGCAGTACGGCAAAGTGGACAGCGCGAACACAAGCAACACGAAAAACACTTGTACACGCACACGCATCACGCATTGAAACTTAACGGGTTCAGCCAATCAAAACCGAGTCCATGAATCGCCAGGTTGTCGAAGGCTGGCACGACTACGACGGGGCCTTGTCTTTCGTCGTCTTCCTCGAAAGGTGCGCCCAGCATCTTTTGGAGTGGATTGGTCGCATCCAACAAGAACGCCAGCAGCGCTTCTTCTTCTTCAGGTAGCAACGCCTCGCTCCACTGAAGTGGCTCGATCGTCGCCCCGATGTCATTTTCGTCGTCGTCTTTGGTCTGCTGCAACGTGTGGTGAAAGCTACAGACGCCGTCGAATTGGCCCTTGGAGAAGCAGCCATCGACTTTGCAGAACCGACCGCCGCCGTGGTGCGCGCATTTGCCACTCGACGGCTGGGCGGTTTTGTCGCAGTCGACGGCGCTGCACCGCGCCCGCGCGGCCGTCGGGCCATGGCGAATGCAAAATTCCCCCACGCGGCATTTGGATTGGCAGTGTTCGGCCTTGCAGGTGGCCTTGCCACCGTGCCGCACGCACATGTTGCGTGCATACGCTTGGTTTGGACACCCCTCGACGCGGCACTTGGCGCGGTACCGGTGGCTCGCGCACTTGTAGACGCCGCCGACATTGGTGGCTGGAAGGGGACATTGGCTGAAGAAGCATTGGAGCGAGGGCGACGAAGAGGTTGGGGGAGGAGAAGGACGTGGCATGAACAATGAAATATCTGAAATGACGACGACGACGACGGCGGGTTGGGAGTTGATGTTGAAGAGTGGAGGCCCTCGACCTGGATTGGCCACTCTGCGATGGGCTACTCACCGAAACCAGCTGGCGACGAATTTATCCGGATCGTTCGGCCATTGGCAACCTTGCCTGTCTGGTGATAGAGTCAGTTTGGATTGGATATAAAGAGTACCATTATAGCAAATGAGATTCATGACATCATGTGATTAGATGGATATTTCGCAAAAATCAGTATTTTAGCCAATGGAAAGGCAGAAGAGGACCACAGTTGATCACAAGGGATTATGTTTCTGCAGGCTGCGAATGAATCCATGCCCCATGCCATGTCGAATCTTACAGTTTGTTGCTTCAACCTAGACGAGACGACCTAGCGCCATGCATCAAGGACGATCACGTCACACAAAGTTGAGCAACATTCAAAGACACGATCAACGTCCCACACAACCTCAATCATCCAGACAAATATGAATGGCTCAAACTTGACCTCCTTGTTACATCCCTCCGAAGTATTCAATTCTAGTTTACGTCGACCGTGGCCCCGCTCAAGCGATAACTCGAAGTGTCGGTCTGCTAAATGTGTGGACGTTGCTGTTGAGGTATTTTTTTTATTGATTTGGCTCGGGTGTGAAAAGGGGGCAAGTTGGAACAAAATATGTCCCAGGTCTGTACGACGTAGTATATTATTTGAAGCCAATGTTTCGACGAGGACAAAGTGAGTTTCTCCAGCTGTCCATCACGCTGAAAGGCGTCAACAGTACGGCCCTCTCCCTGTGCAGCACCTTGCTCCAAATCCTCGAGCGAAACAACAAAAAAGTGGGCATTCCTGAGATCAAAGCAATGCTGGAACTGGAACACATTGGTTGATCTATAGCGGCACCGATTTGGTATCAACGCATGCGCCCTGGGATTGAGTCAAATGCTGTTAGAGAAAGTACGATCACAGGTTGGATCACCGTTGTACAGGACGCACCCACTGGTAAACCATGCACACATGCGTCACAACAAAGGTCTTTCAGTACGCTTGATTGGTCAATTGGTGTCACGGAGAGTTCTTGATAGTGATTGCCGTGGTGGTGTTGGAGTTTACATCAAGATGCCATTTAATATGACCCAAGAAAACATGAAACTTGCATGTATCATAAACCCCAGCACCGCATTTAAGACGCACATTGTCTTTTATGGTTCACCTCAACTTTGGCACACTGAGGCGCAGTCGCCTCCAAAGAAAAAATAGGTGAAGTCAGAGGGTACCCCGATATGGAGCGCCCGAGAAGGATTGCCACACCTCATGCAAGGTGAGGATGGGTTTTTTGAAGTCGTTCCCTAATTGCTATGCGGATTTGGGTTATTTCTACGACCCGAGTACGTAGTCAAATCAGGCATCGTAAGAGCATGGGTTGAGCATCTCTCTCGTGTATGTGTCCTGTCAGCGACGGTGACTGAGTCTAAATACACTTAACGCGCGACAACGGCCATGGATTATTGGTCGCTCGCGATCGCGTGCACCTTTGGATGAGAATACCCAAAACGCACAAGAAGTCAAGCTTAATACGGACACAGCGACAGGTGTGCGATTGCTCTGAAGTACCCAACGAGCTTACAATGCGCTGTGACGACAACTTTGTCACATATAAGAAAAATATAAGAAACCAACACCATGGCACACATCGCACCCGCGTGGATCGTAAAAGTGACGTCGAATCGACGAGACTATGTGTATGATCGACGACCCAGCAGCAGCGATCTTTGGCATTCCACACGATACAGTAAACAAGACGACATGTCCAAGTTCTACCCCTTTGTAAAACCAAACGAGTCGCAGTCGCCGCCATCAAAGTTGCACGCGGCGGAAAAGCAGACCCAATCGCAGCGACCGTCGTTGATCTTGTTGGCTTGACATAAGTGGGCACATTTGGACCGGCACGCCGTGTTCGAAAACGCGCAATACGGCGTGTCATCGAGGACTACAGCGCGCGTCGTGAGCAGCGTCGAGTCAACATTTGCAGGGATGGACGCGATTGGGTTGGAGCTCAAGTCAAGGACTCTGCCAGCATTTGTCCAACCCCATGGTCCGTCGACCAGGGCATTCGCGCTCAGGTCTATCAGAACCAGCGACGAGGGTGGGTGCCACTCGCTTGGGACGTGCTGAATTCTGTTGCCCCGCAGTTCCAGCCTTTCCAATGCGGCTCCATCTAGCGCAGCGGGGAAAGCTGTGAGGTTGAGGTAGTTGAGGGCAATACACGGCGTGTTGGCCCAAGCATGGTAAAACGAGTCGGGAATGGAAGCGATCGAAGCCCCTTCAATGCGAAGGTACGTCATACTCGATGGCAACGAAGCAAAGATGACGGGAAGCTCGGTCAAATTGCTGTACCGAATCGAAAGCGATACGAGAGACGAAGGCAACGTGGCATTGGGTCCCAGAGGCCAATCGGTCATGTTGCTGAACGCGACGAGCAAGATGTATAGGTTGTCAAATGGCACGAATGTTGCCAAAGGAATACCGTGCGTCAAAGCGCATCGCCGAATGTCGATGGAAAAGACCATCGAGCCAAGTGGAGCCGGGTGGAGCAGTGACATGACAACATCGTCGTGTGTGATGCCCGACGTCGCGCAATTGATCTTGACGTACCCACATTGACAAGTTAACGTCCACCACGGGGCAAACGCATAGATACAAGTCGTGGGGCACGTCGCTCGATACCAATTGGCCGCTGCCGAGACCCACATGAGAGCGACGCCCCATACACTCGACATAATCGCGTAAGCCAACAGACGTCGATTTTGGTGGAATTGAAGCACAAAATGCTGCGAGACACGCGAGTTGCGCGTGGACTTGGACGTCAACTTGACAGATGTGGCAGCGCGGTTGTGCATCGACTCGACGAGCTTGCGAAGGGAGACAAAACTTGAGAATTGGATGGCGATCTTGGTGACCAAGTCCAGCGGGGACGACACGAGCATGCACCGTCCGAGTAGAATCAGACGCGTGGTAAAGACATCGTCGTTGAGCAAGCGACGGTCAAAGCTATAGCGGACGGCAGGCACGAGAAACACGACCGATTGAAAGAGGGTCGAGACAAGGAACCCGAGGAAGCTTTCGACGAGGGGCACGACAGACGCATGGACGACTTTGTGGCGTGAGAGAAGAAACCACGGCGTAACCATGCAATTGAGTGCCACGACCACCGAAAAGCTAAAGGCGGCGGTGCGGTCGACGAGATACTGCGAGAGGTAATAGGCTTGATACGACTGGCACAAGACACTGACGAAATGAAACATGGCAATTTGGGATGCGGGCAAGAGATAGTCTCCCACACGCCACCACGATTGCAAACGCAGGGTCCGTCGAGCGCGGCCAAGACAGCACACAGTCGAGACAAAGCCATGCAGGTGCAACATCGTGAAAAGTATCATGAGTGCCCCGACAGCCACGGGCGCATACGCTTGAAGCGCGCGAAAGTCGGACGGATCAGTCGTGAAGTAGAGATAACTGATCACTGCAAAGTGGACACTTGAGACCATGTGTTTGAGCATGGCGAGAGCTGCGACGGGGCGACGAAGGAAGGATGTGAGCTCGATCGTGGCGATGCTTTGGCGCCGTGGTCCCAACGTCCTGTCGCCTCGGGCGGGGGCGACGGCGACGACCGCAGCGTGCCGCACTTGGGCTGTCGGCGCCATGAGAACTTGCAACTAATTTTAGGGGGGCGTTTCATAAATAGCCGTATTAGTTGCAGCAATCATTGAGACCCCAGACGACAAACCATTGAGACCCCAGACGACAAAAGTTTGGTGAATTGTTGAGGCACGCGCCCGCAGAACTGGTTTCCATGTGAGCCGGGCGATGGTTCCAGTAGAGCTGTTGTTTTGACCAAACTGTTGACCCGTGGCACAACAGAGAGTTCTTTTTTGCTTTGCACTATGCTATGCTCGGCATAGTCGAAAGCATGTACTACTAGGAGGAGGGTAAAATGTCCACGTACAAACTGCCAAGCATGGCGCAACCAACACAACAATCGCTCTGTCGCTTGACGGACAAATCATTTATCGACAAAGTCATCGTGAATCCAATACCAGAGTTCTCATATCTATGCATGGAACGAGCGTTTGTAGTAATTTGACCTAATACGACGACACATTCAACGGAAATCTTACTCTGCGAGCCAAATTCATTTGTGGGGCGAGGGGCGGAACTTCAATTCCACATCGATGCTCGAGGCAATCTATGGAATCATCTCGTCTTGGCCGTCGATCCGTGGGTACCAACTCGGAGAGGCAAATTAACTTTGGAGGCCTTCTGCATTGCTGGTTACGAGGCGTGATGGCCATTGTCGGAGGCTCTTTGTATCGATAGACACCACGGCACCTTTGATCAAGAAGAACATCTCATGTAAACCCAAGCGAGTCGCAGTCGCCGCCGTCAAAGCTGCATTTGTCTGAAAAGCACGCCCAATCACATCGTCCATCACCAATCATCTTGGTTTGACACAACGAATTGCACTTGGATTGACAATCAACGCCCAGAGACGACGCACAGTATGGCGTGTCATCGAGTACGACGTATCGTGTCGTGAGATACGTTGGGTCGATGTTGTTGCAAGTCAGAATCGGATTAGAGCTCAATTCGAGCACTCGGCCGTGCTTGGCCCAGCTCCACGGCCCGTCCACGAGGGTATTCGCACTCAGATCAATCAACGTCATGGGCGCGGGTGGCAGCCAATCCTTGGGCATGACATCAATGCGGTTGCCTCGTAGCTCGAGCTGCTCCAACGTCGATCCGTCGAGCGCCGCCGGGAAACTCGTGAGGTTGAGGTTGTTGAGGGCAATCCACGGGATCGTTTCCCACGCACGATAAAATGTGTCTGGAATTGCGGGGATTGACGCGCCTTCGAGGCGAAGGTACGCCATGTTGACTGGCAGCGTCCGAAAAATAGTTGGCACAACCGTCAATTTGCTGTACCGAATGGACAGCGCCATAAGCGAGGGTGGAAATTTCGCGTCTGTCGATACCAATGGGCCAGGCTCCCAATCCGTCATGTTGCTAAACGTAATGTGCAAATCGTAGAGGTTTTGAAACGGCGCAAGTGTGGCCAAGGGAATGCCATGGGGCAACGCACACCGTTGAATATCGATGCAAAACAACATCGTGCCAAGCTGATCGGGGCGAAGCAACGCATCGACGACGACGACGTCGTCTGTGTCGTTGGACATCGTTGCATCACAATTGAGCATGACGTAGCCGCATTGACACGTCGATGTCCACCACGGGGCAAACGCATAGAGGCAAGTGGCGGGGCATGCCTCGCGGTGCCACGTAGCCGTGGCCGAGTACGACACGAGCGCGATGCCCCAAGTGGTCGACGCGAGTGCATAGACGACGAGGAGGCGGTGGTGACGAAAGTCGAGTTGAAAATGGGTCTGGACACGCGACGAAGTGGTCGAATCGTGGGCCGTGGACGGACTTGTTTTGGCCGGACGGTGGGCACCCGCGGCGAACGACTGGACGAGTTTGTGCAGCGTGGCATAGCTCGAGAATTGGATGGCAAACTTGGTCACGAGATCGAGGGGCGACGACACCAACATGCATCGACCGAGTAGAATCAAGCGCGTCGTAAAGGGGGTGTCGTGTTTCACGTGATGGTCGATGGTGAAGCGGATCGCAGGCGCGAGAAACACGACCGACTGAAAGAGGGTCGAGACAAGGAACCCGAGGAAGCTTTCGACGAGTGGCACAACCGACGCATGGATGACTTTGTGGCGCGAGAGGAGAAACCACGGCGTAACCATGCAATTGAGTGCTACGACCACCGAAAAGCCAAACGCAGACATGCGGTCGACGAGGTAGAACGAGTTGTGGTAGGCTTGGTACGACTGGCACATGACATCACAGCCATGAAATAGGGCGAGTTGCGTCGACGGTGCGAGGTGACGGGCCAGGATTGACCAACCGCCGCGAAAGCTCCCGCCAGCTGTGGATCGGCGACGTCGGCGGCACGTGGCTTGGACAAGGCCATGGAAATGTAGCGCGGCAAAGACGCCCATGAGTACCCCGACGGGCGTCTGCGCGTAAGCCAGCATCGCCCGCGAGTCGGTTGGACTTGTGGTGAAATAGAGAAAGCACATGATGAGAAAGTAGAGGCAAGACACAAAGTGCTTGAGTGTGGCGAGGATGCGGACGGGGCGTTGGAAGCACGACAAGAGTTGAAGCGTGGCGAGGCTGTGGCCTCGACGAAGGCCAGCCTGCCTGCTTGAGGGGACAGTCGCTTGCCGCCGCACCTGAATGGCTTGCATATCGCGGGTGGGCGTTTATTTTAGATCTCATGGCGTTACAAGAAGAGCATACATTGTTGAATATGGTGCATGATGCGTTGATCGTGAGAGCTTGTTGCCATTGACCTTTTAGTGTCCGAGTGGGCTCGAGGCATGCAAATGACCACGCATGCTGCTGCAACACGTTTGAAATCCCCCGCTGTGAATGTCCTCAAATTCATTGACGACGATTTCAATCCAAATTTTCTCTCATGTGATGCCATCCCTCGATGAAATCAACAACGTGGCCTCACATTCATACATGACGATTCGGGAGTAGATGACTTGTTGCAACGGGAACCATCCCTTAAGATGCTCGTCCTTGCAATTGGCTACGATGGCTGGTAAGTAAACCCAAATGCATCGCAGTCTCCACCATCCATCTGACAAGATGGAGAATAGCAGGGCCAGTCGCAACGGTTGTTGCCAATCATCGTGGTCTCACACAAGGGTGCGCATTTTGGATTGCACGCGCCACTCGGTGGTGCCGTTGTCGCGCAGTACGGCGTGTCGTCCAAGACGATTTTCCGTTTCGTGAGCCACGTCGAGTCGACGGTGGTCGGGATACTCGCGATGGGATTCGAACTCAATTCGAGTACCATAATGGACTGGGCCAAGTGCCATGGCCCATTCGTGAGGGCATTCGCACTGAGATCCAAGATACGGAGGCGAGTCATCTGCGGCTGCCACGTCATTGGGACATCGCGAATGTGGTTGCCCGTGAAGACAAGAAGCTCGAGTGGCGTTGACCGTGTCGCGAGTGCGATTGGAACCTCGGTCAAGTTGAGGCTGACAAACCAAAACGACGTCACGTTGGCCCAGGCATGAACAAACGAGTCGGGGATCGTTCGAATGTCGGCATCTTCGAGCGCCAAGTAGGCAAAATTGGCTGGTACGGACGCGAGAATCAACGGGATGGTTTTCAACTGGCTAAACCGGATGGACAGAGTCGTTAGCGATGGTGGAAACCCGACCGGGTCTGCAGACGGTGAGGGGGGCGGATCGGGGGCCCACGACGTCATGTTGGAAAACGAAATGTGCAGGGAAAAGAGGTGCGGAAACGGCGCCAGCGTGGCCATGGGGATGCCATGGGGAAGGGCACAGCGACGCACGTGGAGACAATAGATGGTGTTGCCAAGCACGGCTGGGTCCAGCTGGTCGTCGATCGAGTCGCCCAAAACGCGTTTCAACGCACAGTTGATTTGGACAAAGTTGCATTGGCAAGCGGGGGACCACCACGGCGAGACTTGGAGGACACACGTGTCGGGGCAAGGGTGACGGAACCAATTGGCCGCAATCGATGTCGTCAACATGACGATTGCCCAGAGGCCCGAGCCGAGGGCATAGGCCACACGGACGCGACTTTGGTCGAACTGGAGCTGAAAATGCTGCGAAAGACGCGAAGTCGACAAGAGGGCGGACGAGCGTGATATAGGTTGAATGGTCTGGCCTTGCACGGATGTGACAAGGCGTCGCAGAGCCACGTAACTTGAGACTTGGATGACGATCTTGGTCACAAGATCCAGCGGCGACGAGACGATGACGCCGCGTGTGATAAGCAAGAGGCGAGTCGTAAACGTGTTGTCGTAGCGCAGGGTTTGATATCGCAGCGTGTAGAGAAGAGCGGGGTAGAGGAAGACGTAACACTGGAAGAGCGTCGAGAGGAAAAAGCCAAAAACACTTTCGACAAACGGGACGGCCGACTGCTGCACGAGTTTGTGTTTCGAGAGTAGGAACCACGGCGTGGCGAGGCAGTTGAGCGCAACGACCACGACAAAACCAAAGGCCGATCCGCGGTCGAGGAGGTAGTGCGAGTTGTGGTAAGCTTGGTAGGATTGACAAAACACATCCAGCAAGTGGAAGAGCATGAGCTGCGTGGTGGTGTTGACTAAGACAGACGGGCGCTTAGTTGTGGGGCGATGACGCGTGCACCGTCGATCGAGACACACACACGCAAGACCGTAGAGGTGCAATAGAGACAAGAAACCCATGACTGCGCCGACAGTGATGGGCGCAAACACTTGGACCGTACGAATGTCGGACGGACTCGTGATCAAGTAGACGTACAGCATGCTGGCAAAGTAAATGCTTGAGATGAGGTGCTTGAACGTGGCGAGGACACGCACGGGGCGATGGAAGAGACGTTGGAGTTCAAGCGTCGCGAGACTAGGCCGGCGTGCGGGGGGGCCGCTCAGTTGCACGACTCGAGTTTGCAAAGCCATCGATGACTGCGCGGGGAATGATAGTTTCATGACGCTGCTATATTTGGACATGCCGTTTCGCGTCGTTATGGCGCAAGGTGGCCATGACGATGGCTCGATGCGACGCGCGAATCGAACAGATGAAATCAATGGCCTCTGCAAGTTGGATAACCCGGCCTTGCAATCGAGTCCTCACAACTCTACTTGTTGCACTTGCTTACACAACACGGTTGCGTTCATGGAGCTTGCACGACTTGTAGTGTAATTGCAGCACGACAAAAACTACGGTTTTTTAGATGTGATCGTGGATCGAATACTGTGCGACTGCCACCGTCAGACTCGTGCACAACCTCGAAAACAATTTTCCAACTGACGCTTTTCAATTGAACTCGAAACACAATGGTTGATCGTTTCCAACGGCGCTGATTGGGATTTTGTTATTTGAAGACTACACGAGTTCAAATCCAAACGTGTCGCAGTCACCGCCATCGTATGAGCACGCGGCCGAGTAACACGTCCAATCGCAGCGGTGGTTTCCAATCATGCGGGCGTGACACAACGGGCTGCATTTTGGGAGACAAGGTGGCGACGATTTGGTGGCACAGTATGGCGTGTCATCGAGGACAACGACCCGGTTGGCAAGCAATGCCGGATCGACGGTGGTGGGGACGGTCGCGATGGGATTCGAACTCAGCTCGAGTTGTAAGTTGGGTCGAACGAGATGCCACGGTCCGTCGGTCAACGCATTCGCACTCAGGTCGAGGCCACGGAGTCGAGTCATGGGAGGCTGCCACGTCAGAGGGACCGATTGAATTTGGTTGCCCGTGAACGCGATGTACTCGAGTGGCGTCGGGTGCGTGGCCAAGGGGGTGGGGACTTGCGTGAGGTTGAGGTGGAGGAGCCAAAACGATGTAACATTACTCCACGCGGCAAAAAACGCATCGGGAATGGTCGCGATGGACGCGCCTTCCAACGTCAAGTAGATGATGTTTGGCGGGAGCGAGAGCAAGACGGTCGGGACTGCCGTCAACTTGCTGTACCGGATGCCCAAGTTGGCTAGCGAGGGAGGAAACCCGAGAGACTGATTCGTTGGATCATGGGCCCACGACGTCATGTTGCTAAAGGTAATGTGAATTACAAAGAGGCGTTGAAACGGTGCTAGCGTCGCCATGGGTATGCCATGTGGCAGGGCACACCGGCGCACATCGATGCTAATGACTCCGGTGCCGAGGACCGCTGGATCCAGTTGGTCGTCAATCGAC
Organism: Aphanomyces stellatus; assembly: GCA_009835185.1. Taxonomy (NCBI): domain Eukaryota; phylum Oomycota; class Saprolegniomycetes; order Saprolegniales; family Verrucalvaceae; genus Aphanomyces; species Aphanomyces stellatus. Next base: position 113,168 of record VJMH01005103.1, on the reverse strand, counting down.
TCGCCGCGCAAGCGTTGCAATGCACAATTGATTCGCACGTACGCACACTCACACGTTTGGGTCCACCACGGCGACACGGCGACCTCACACGTGCTGGGGCAGGGGGCGCGGTCCCAATTGGCAGCCTTGGACGTTGTTACCAAGGCTACGCCCCACAGACTTGCGCAGACGGCATAGGCAATGCGGCCGCGGCGTTGGTGAAAGTCGAGGTGAAAATGTTTGGAGAGACGAGAGGCGGACGCGAGGCTGGGGCGGCGCATGGTGCCCTGTTGCATCGACGCGACAAGTTTGCGAAGGGCGAGGTAGCTCGAAAATTGGACGACGACTTTGGTGACGAGATCCAGCAACGACGTGACAAGGGTGCATCGCGTGACGAGGACGAGGCGGATGACAAAGAGAGTGTCATAGCGCATCGTTTGAAATTGAATCGTGTAGATCAACGCGGGGATCAAAAACACATAGTAATGGAACAGTGTCGACACGACAAAGCCAAAGAGGCTTTGGAGGAGGGGAACGACCGACCGTTGGACGAGGTGATGCTTTGAGAGCAGGAACCACGGCGTGATCGAGCAGTTCAACGCGACAACAACGACCAGGGCGAACGCCGTCGCGCGGTCTGGGAGCGAGTACGAGATGTTGAACGCCTGGTACGACTGACAGGCAACATCGATCGCATGAAACACGACGAGCTGGGAAGCGGGTGGCAAGGAGATCAGCGGCCAACGAAAGGCGGTCCACTGGTGGAGCGGTTGCCAACCACGGCCACACATGACGCAGATTAGCCCATACATGTGCAACGCAGCAAAGCAGCCCATGATAGTGCCGACGACGCCGGGAGCGAACATTTGGACGGTGCGAACGTCGGCTTCCCGCGTCACAAAGTAGACATAGCCCATGCTGGAAAAGAATACACTCGCGAGGAAATGCTTGACGAGAGCGAGGACGCAGACGGGACGGTGAAAGAAGTGCTCGAGTTCAAGGGTTGCGTCGCTTGGCCGTCGCACAAGCCCGGCCGGCGCGACCTCGACTTTCATGGGAGAAGGGCAAGTCTATTTCAAGTGGGCCGTTTCTTCTGACGCGATGTCATCCAAGCCCAAGACGTTGATGGGTTATACACATGGTTGTAGTCGTTGGAGACCCCGAACAAGCAACACCACGCGCACAACGTTCGCACATGATGTCTCTCCGTTGTCGTCGCCACTGTCGATCTCGCATGTGGTGGAGTAGCACATCCAGTGTATTCGAGCACCCCAACAATGCTTGTCGAGCTGAGAGGTTGATGGGAGTGCCACACTTCCACGCCTTTTGTCACGAGAGCCTCCACGGATGATCTGGACGCAATCGAATTACGAACTCAGTTCAATGTATAGTACACGCTTACTTGGGCTACAACACCCCGTTTCGGGGCATTTTTCAAGACGTAATTGCTCTCGTCGACGAATTTCAATGAATTGGAGTGCTGGAACAGTTGTAGGACTGCCAGGTTCAATGCAACGTATAGACCATAGATCGCTTGAAAGGAGGCTTGTGCTACTAGTATCAGGGCACACCGCCTCACGTCGATGAATTGAAATTGGTCGCAAACTACTCCTTGGGTTTCGTAGATGTTGCTGCATTCTTTAGAGTCGTAGAAACGTTTCTAGAAGTCCCACTACGATACTGCGGTATGAGCGCAGACGACGACCAAGTTTAGACTCACTGTTGTCGACCAACGGCTGGGTAAATACCACTCCCTGCTTCAACTTAAACGCAGCGGCTACGACCCCAACGGTGGCCTCAAGTCGGCCATGGAAGAGTTCAAGGTCTTGCAACCTTGAACAACTTCCATGGTCAAGGTCAACGATTTACCGCTTCAAATAGCATGGATGAGTGAATTCAGTCCGGGCGCCTCCTCGCTCGCGTGGTGACCGGAAACATGTTGACCCTCGGAGGCAGCGATGACCATTCGACACAGGACACGATACGACACGGGCTAATACGAAGGTGCTGTGAGTCCGAGACCACAACCGGAAGCAAGCAGAATGGGTGGCGCGACCTCCAGCCATGACGCACCAACAAGATGCTTTGTGTAGGGTTCTTCAAGTCTCCACAATGGATGTTTTGTGTGGGGTTCCTTAAGTGTCCTACACCCTTGATAGTCTCATCAACTCGCAGTACAAGTGTTGATGAAGTGTTCACTTTGATTAAAGGAAGATTACGACGCAAATATGTAGCATATCATACACAGTTTCGTTGTGAATGTAACTTTTCAATAATAATACACTATTTTAAATTTAATTAGATACAATTCATCATATATTATTTTGAGTCAAAATGTCCACAACACATAAGGAAGTACTTTCGAGGTGTGATTCTTAGTGCTCAAAAAGGGCTGCACAACTGCCCGTGGTCAACCGAGTAGGTGGAAAATTGGATGACGATCTTGGTCACGAGGTTCATTGGCACGTCACCACCATGCTACGACTTGCGTGGCCAAGCCGTGAAGACGTGTCTCTGAGTGGCAAGGCGCTTTGAAACCTCTGTTGGCATTTTTGTCTCGACTTGGTGTAGTCAGAGGCCAAGAATAGTGTGTTTTCCAAAAATACACCGACACGACCACACTGCCGACAGCCACTCCAAAAAGTTGTTTATGTTTCTTTCGTCGTCTCGAGCGGGCTCGTCCAAGGCGCGGCAACTGGGGCCAAGGAACCAAAGCATCGCGACGCTCCAGCTCAAGATCCTCCTCTTCCACCCCGCGCGCGGACTCGCCCTCGTCAAGCACACCATCGCGAGCATCTACTTTACGCTCATGTGTTTCCTCTACTTGACCACGAGTGCCGACAACCTGCACGCTGTCCAAGCGTACGCCCCTAACGGCATTGGTATCCTCATGGGCTGCTTTGCAGCGCTCCACACATATGGCCTCTCCCGCTCCTGCCGCGTCCACGCCACACGCTCTCGGATTTGGTCCACGCGGTGGACAGCTTTTGACCGTCTCGTGTCGCCAGCCACACAAGTCACGTTAGCCCATTTCGTCAACGTTATGTGCCAGTCGTACCAAGCTTATCACATTTCGCACTACCTTGTCGACCCTGGCCTCGCCATTGGGTTCGTCGTCGTCGTGAGTCTCAACTGCATCATCACGCCATGGTTTCTCCTCTCGCGACACAAGGTCGTGCGGCAGTCGGTCGTCCCACTTATCGAGAGCGTTCTTGGCTTTTTTCTCTCGACGCTCTTCCAGTCGTATACGTTCGTATACCCTGCCCTTCGGTTTACTTTTGATCCGAGCTTGGCCCACAACATCCCATATGGCACAAAGCTTGTCCAAATCGGTCGATCCATTCTCGTTACGTCGCCGCTTGATTTTGTCACCAAGATCGTCATCCAATATTCCAGTTACGCATCCCTTCGAAAACTCGTCGAGTCGATGCATGTCCCGCGACGTATTCGCGTGTCGTCGCAACAGACCACGGGGACTCGGTCCACGTCGCAAGTCGTAGTCGAGCACTTTCAGCTACAATTTCACCAAAACCGTCGCCGCTTTGTCTACGTCACATGTGCTTGTGCGTGGGGCAGCTACATACTGTCGGTCTCGATTGCTGCGAATTGGGTCGGCCACCACAGCTGCCCCGACACGTGCAAGCAAGCGTTCGCCCCATGGTGGACTTCATCTTGCACATGCGCCTACGTCGAGCTCAATTGCGCTACACAACACGTGCCGGGTGAGTCGATCGATGCATTATTAGACCCCGCGTCGCTCGGAGACCTTGTCTTTTTCATCGAAACAAGGCGGTGTGCACTGTCCCATGGCATTTCCCTCGCCACGCTCGCCCCGTTCCAGCGTCTCTTTGGCCTCCACATCGCCTTTAGCAACATGACAGACTGGCACCCATCATCCCATCAACACGCGACCCTACCAGATTCTCTTATGCGAGTGTACATCCGATACAGCAACTTGACAGCCGTGCCCACGGTCTTGGCCCATGTACCGACAAACCTTGCCGTCATGACGCTCGAAGGCGCCAACATTTCAACAATCTCCGACACCTTTTTTGAAGCGTGGGCCAACCTCTCGACGTTGGCGCTCAATGACTTGGGTTTCACCTCCATCCCCATGGCTCTCTCGGGGGGAATGTTGCGTCTCCAAGTACTTGAAATGCGCGGCAACAACATTTCGACCATCCCACCGACGTGGCAGCCGTCGCTCGCTCGGCTCAAACACGTCGATCTGAGTGCCAACGCACTGCAAGATGCGCCATGGAGCTTGGGCAACGCCGGTGTCGCCCTGGAACTGAGCTCCAACCCGATAGCGGCCGTGCCGAGCGCTGTCGACCCGCGCCTCCTCGTCAAACATTCGATTGTCCTAGACGACTCTCCGTACTGTGCGTCCCAGGAGGCGGTTTGCCAAACCAAGTGCGCGCGCATGTGCGAAACAAGGTTGATTGGCGATGGCCGATGCGACTGGTCGTGCTTTACAGCTGCGTGCGACTACGATGGAGGCGACTGTGATACGTATGGATTCACACGCGATTGACAGCATGTGGCGACGGGATTCGGTGTGGTCCTTGACCGCAAGAGCCATTGGTCCATGACTTGAAGTGCTTAATTCGACAGCCAATGTAGCGCCCCGCGGAGATTGAACACGGCAGTGTCATGAGTCGTAGGGCCCGTCTTTCGCTTTCTGTGAACGCTAGTCTTGTCCAAGTTGGGCAAATAACAGTCGCAGTGAATATCCTCCTGAAAATGGCATGGCTGCAAGGATCGACTGTGGAATGCACTGAGTGTGCTGGGCAGTTAGTGGTGCGCGCTACCACAACTGCATAGTAGTATGTGTTTTCATGGGATGCTGGCATGATGGTCGACCATGACAAACGAGTTGGACACAGTTAACACATTATGAAAATCCGTAAGCATCGCAATTGCCGCCGTCGTACTCGCACGCAGCCGAATAGCAAGACCAGTCGCATCGACCATCCCCTATCAACCTCGTCTTACACATGCGCGCGCATTTGAGATGACAGGTTGACCCGGCCATGTGGAAGTACGACATGTCATCCATCACGACGATGCCATTCGTGACGTGGCCCTCCACGGACGACGGCACAGACACGATCGGGCTCGAACTCAATTCAAGGGACATGCCAGCTTAGGCCAGAGCCCATGGTACAGCAAGCAACACGTTTGCGCTCAGGTCAAGTTGCGTGAGCCGCGACGTTGGCCAGTGGGGCGGAACGCAGCTGATGTTGTTGCCTTTGAGTTGGAGGATCTCGGGATGCAACGTCCCATCTGAGAGTGCGGTGGGGAAGTTTGTCAGGTTGAGCGCATTCAGTTCCAACGAATAGACGTTGGTCCATGCGTGAAAGAATTCGTCGAGGATGATCTCAATGTTGGCCCCTTCGAGCGTCAAGTACTTGAGATTGGTCGGGACAGACGCCAAGATTGCGCAAATTGCTCTCAAGTGACTGTGCCGGAGGGTAAAGTCAATCAATGAATCGGAGAGCGTCGTTGCAGTGGGGGACGACTACGATGTCATGTTGAAAAGTGTCAAGCGGAGACCGTAGAGGGAAAGGGCCAAATGTCGCGACGGGAATGCCTTGTAGCAAGGCACACCGCCTCACTTCGATGAAGAAAACCATCTCCCCACGTCGGTCGATTTAAGAAAGCCATCGATCGAGTCCCTTGCAACCTCTTTCGCTCTCTCGTTGATCACGAGAGCCGCGCATTGGCAAGAATATGTCCACCATGGAGCAAAGACCTGTCGGGGCAGTTGCGGCGGGCGTAGTCCAGTTGGCCGACTTGGACACAGTCAGGATGTAGATGCCTCACACGCATGCACTGACCGCGTAGACCATGTGGGCGCGGTGCCGATGGAATTCGAGATGGAAATGACTGGCAACCCTCAGCGAGGCATTCGAAGGTCCAGTAGACACCATTCGCCGATGCGGGACAGAGTTAAACTTGACGAGTTTCCGAAGGGAGGCATTGCTGGAAAACTGAATGACGATCTTGTTCACGAGGTCGAGAGGCAACGTGACGAGTAGACATCGACTGGCGAGCACGAGTCGCGTCGTAAAGACGTGTGTGTGCGGGGCGTTGAACGAATAGAGCAGAGCGGGGTCGAGTTGGACGTAGGATTGGAAGAGCGTCGAGAGGAAAAAGCCAAAGAAGCTTTCGAGGAGTGGGACCACCGACTGCTGGACGACGTTGTGCTTGGAGAGCGGGAACCATGGCGGGACGATGCAATTCAACGAGACGACCACGACAAAGCCAATGGCATTGACAGAATCGATGAGGTAATGGGACGTATGATACGCTTGGTGCGACTGGCACACGACATTGACGAAATGCAGGAGAGTTCATTTTGTGGCTAGCCACACGTGGCGATCGAGATCGACCCATCGGCGGCGCGACTTGGTCTCGGTGATACGGATGGTACGGAAGAGCCCGTGCAAATGCAGCGCGGCAAAGAGACTTACGACGACGCCCATGTGCGTCGGCGCGTACGCTTGAACAATGTGCAGGTCGGCTGGACTTGTGGCAAAGTAGAGAAAGCACATGATAGGAAAATAGGCCCACTCGAAACCAAATGCTTGATCAGCGCGAGTGTGCACACGGGACGGAAGAGGACGAGTTTAAGTTCGAGGGTTGATTGGCTTTGGACGCGATCCTTGGACGGTATCATTTCGACCGAGCCGAGAGGATGACATTCTTGGCGGTCGACAGACTTGACGGGCCAAATTTGGAAGACACGGGGGCGGTGAAACGGGCTACCAGTCAGCACCTAAGGGGCACCAAAGATTCAGGGTGTATTGGCCTCGTCACTAATGACCTACCTGCTTCTGGCTTTGAGCAGCACCTTTCCGCGTTGGCTGGTACAAAGTCCACGGGACGAGCGCAAAGAAACTCACTTCCAGTTTTGTTGCTTTGCGCGAACCACTTAAGGCTGCAACTCGACACTTCCAAGATGACTGCCAAAGCGGTTTTCGGGGACCAGGTCCAAGCAAACATGGTGAGAATCGAACACGTTGTCTTCCACCATGATACCAAGTGAACTGTCGACACACATACTGCTCAAATTTACCCAAAGCTGATTTTTCTCGTCGCTACTCGTACGATGACGTCGACAATGCTGTCGACACCCATCCTTCGAGAGACGTTTCGTGTGTAAACGTCGAGGTTTACGTTTTACAACCAAGATTGAAATTCTAGTTTCGTGAGTCGCTTGAGCGAATTCCACGCTGCTCGTTCCACTCTCCGCCATCCATGTCATGCTCGCTACGATCGCCAAGTATTTCGGCCGTTTGACCTTGTCACTCACAAGCACATCATACTATTTCGTCACGATGTAGGCGTTCGAATGGTTTGAAATCCATAACTGGCGCAGTTGGCGCCGTCAAAAGCACACGATGCGACGTAACAGGGCCAATCGCAATTGTTTTCATCAATCATGGCGGTGTGGCACAAAGGGGCGCATTTTGACTCGCATGCGTCGTCCACGATCGACGCACAATATGGCGTGTCATCCAAGACAACTTTGCGATTTGCAAGCAACGTTGGGTCGATGACTTTGCCGCTCGGGGCTGCCGCGATGGGATTTGAACTCAAGTACCATGTCCGCCTGCGCTAAATGCACGGACCATCCGTCCGTGCATTCGCACTCAGATCCAAAAGCCGAGTTCGCTCACGTTGCCACGTCAGAGGAGTCCCGCGGACGTGGTTGACCTTGAGAACCAGTAGCTCCAATGGCGTCGGGTGCGTGTCCAGTCGCGAAGGTATCTCTGTGAGGTCGATGGGCCAAAATGTCGAAACGTTGCAGAAAAACATGTCTGGGATCGTGCCAATTTTGGCCCCTTCAAGGGATAGGTAGCAAAAGTTTGGGTGCACGGTTTCGAGAATCGTCAAAACGGTCGTCAAGTTGCTGTATCGAATGGTCAAGGTCGAAAGCGAGGCAGGGGAACCCCATGAAGGGTCCGCGAAATGGAACCCGCGATGTCATGTTGCTGAATGTCACGTGCATGGCAAAGTGACTGTGAAGCAGCGCAGGGGTAGACATGGGAATACCGTCGCGCAAGGCACACCGTCGGATTGTGATGCAAACAACAAGCATAGCTGGATCAAGTAGGTCGAGAATCGAGTCGCCAGGCTGGCCCTGCAGCACGCAGTTGATCACAACACGTGGGCGCATCCACAGCCCGCGGACCACCTCGGCGGCGTCGCCAGCACACACGTGTGTGAACACGAGTGGCGGCTCCAGGTGGCGAGAATCGATGATGCAAACAAGACGACGCACCACGTGCCTGAGCACATGGCGTAGGCAATGCGGCCTCGGCGGTGGTGGAAGTTGAGTTGAAAGTGTTGGGCAATCGGCGAATGAAATTGCTGTAGGGTGAATGCCCGAGGCGACCAGCGATCGAAGCGACACGTTTTGCAGAGTTGGATGACAATTTGGTGACAAGATCGAGACAAGTACACATTGCTTGAAGAGCAAGAGCCGCGTGGTCAAGACGTTGTCGAACACTTTGAAAGCGAATCGTGTAGAGCAAACCGGGGACGAGAAACACGAAACACTGAAACAACGTGGAGATGTAAAAGCCAAAGACACTTTGGTCTCAAAGCGCTGGCTGGCGAGCCTGTGGTGGGTGGCGAGGATGAACCACGGTGTGACAAGGCAATTGAGACACACGACCAGGACAAAACCCATGGAAGCTACCTGGTGAATCAATCGACACTCAACTTGATGCAGCTGTGCTTGGCACGGTCACCGTTTCTCGCAGGACAGGATTTGTCAGCACATCGAAACGTTGCATAATTTTGCCGAGATTCCCCAATACTCACGGCACACCCAGAAGCAAGATTTCGTGGAAATCCGTTGTCGCTGTGCTCGATCTACTTTTTGCTCAATTTCGGCGCCTTTCGTTTGAAGCTGCTTGAAATGATAATCCATGAATCGCCTCAGCCATTCTGTGGCGTGAAGAGTGGAATTCGCACTCAAAGTAGGATCGGCAAGTGGCTCTTATAACGACTACATTTGTACTTTTGTGTTACTACAAGTTGGAAAGCTGTGCGTCATTTGGCTGCGAACCATGAGAGCCACTTTTTCTTGGTGCCTTGTTGGTTCAAGTCGCGAGTGGTGGATAATCACCTTCATTGGGAGTTTTGGAGTGGCCAAGTAGCCTTGGCTGCTTCGCCCTACCATTACAGCATATCGTCTTCTTACTTCTTAATCGCCTTGAAATCGCCGCCAACGTCAAATTCGCTTGGCATGACCCCCAATTCGAATTTGCCTTTTCTTAACGACCGAGAACCATACCAAAACAAATAAATATATGTGTGCGATTCAAACAAACACACTGAGAAATGGGTTGAAATTATATATGAATTCAAACAATCCCGCAAAAACCTGCATCGAGGTCTGGTTATGGACAAGTTGCCGTCTGGCACAACAAGAACGTCATACCAACGTCATCGCAATCGCCGCCGTCAAAATCACACGCCGCCGAGTAGCAAGCCCAGTCACATCGACCATTTGCAATAAACGTAGTCTCGCACAGGCGTGCACATTTCGGCTGGCACGTGGCACCTCCAGCTGCACAGTATGGGGTATCGTCGAGTACAATCGCTCGTGAGGCAAGAAGGCGCGGGTCCACGTTCGATGGAACGGCTGCGATCGGGTTTGAACTCAGATCCAGCGACGCCGTGTCCCCATTTGCCAACCTCCAGGGCGCGTCTTGGAGGGCATTCGCACTCAGGTCGATTTGATTGAGCTGGACAAGCGAAGGCTTCCACTGGGGCGGAATGGACGTAATGTAATTTCCGCGGAGCTGTAGCCATTGGAGGTTGGCCAAACCGGCTGATGCTACGAACGGGATGGACGTGAGGTTCAGGGCATTGAGAGCCAGCAAAGATATGTTGGCCCATGACTCGACGTAGTCGTCAGGGATAGTCGAAATGAACGCGCCTTCGAGGACCAAGTACTCGAGATTGGTTGGACCAGATACCAAGACAGCTGGAACAGCCATCAAATGGCTGTAACGAATGGCAAATTCTCTGAGAGAATCGGGAAACGTGGTTGATAAATGATTGTCGTCGACTGGCCACTCGGTCATGTTGCTAAATTCAATGTGGAGACCATAGAGATGCTGGAAGGGCGCCAGTGTTGCGAGACGAATGCCTTTGGGGAGGGCACAGCGCCTGGATTCGATGAAAAACAATGCATCACCCAGTATTTCGGGGTCTAAAAATGAATCCACCGACTCGCCCGTGATATTTTCCCTGGCACAATTGATCGCGACAAAGGCACAGGAGCAGGTCGACGTCCACCATGGTGCAAAGGCCAGCTGACACGTGTCGGGGCACATGCTGCGACTGTGCCATATAGCCACAGTGGCCACAGATAGAATGTAGATGCCCCAAACGCACATGCAGGCGACATAGCCAAAGTGATGGCGGTTGTGGTGGAATTCAAACTGAAAGTGGGTCGCAACGCGAGTCGGGGATGTTTCCGATATTCGACGATGTGGCATGTGCTGGGACTCGACTAGAAGTCGAAGCGATGTGAAGCTTGAGAATTGGAGGACGATCTTGGTGACAAGGTCCAGGGGAGACGAAACGATAACGCAGCGACTCACGAGGACAAGACGGGTTGTGAAATGTGGGCTCTGGACATAGGGCGCATTGAACGTGTAAAGCATGGCAGGGTAAATAAAGACGACCATTTGGAAGAGCGTCGAGACGACGAAGCCAAAGATGCTTTCAACGAGCGGGACGACCGACTGCCGCACGACTTTGTGTTTCGAGAGAAGAAACCACGGGGTCATGCAACAGTTCAAACTTACGACCACGACAAAGCCAAGGGTGTGGCTAGGGTCCACGACGTAATAGGACATGTGGCAGGCTTGGTACGACTGGCACACCACGTCCAGAAAATGAAAGAGGGTGAGCTGGGTCGCTGGAGAGAGGAACCGATGGAGGACTCCGCGTCGAGCAGTCCAAAAGCGAGAGCGTGTGACGTGGACGCGACAGACACGGACGATGCCGTACACGTGGAAGACGGCAAAGCAGCCCATGACGATGCCCATGGCGTCGGGAACAAACGCTTGAATGGCCCGCATGTCAGCGGCGCTCGTGGTCAAGTACAAAAAGCTGAGGATACCAAAGTACAAAGCTGAGACAAAATGTTTGACCAACGCAAGCCCGCGCACGGGGCGATCGAGGACGCGTTTGAGTTCCAACGTCGTCAAACTGTGGCTTCGAGCACCCAGTTGCCGCACTTTGATGGGAAGCAGGGGGCCGGGCGGCATGGAGGTGCTCTCGCGCGGAAGTGCAACTTGCAGTGCACACGTCTATTCTTAGACGCCCTCGTGCGCAAGTGACGATTTCGAATCGCGACGTGCGAGCGAAGTCGAAATTTTCGCGGCGGCAGTGCGACGCAAGGTACATCAGGGCATGCGCACCTAGACGACGGCGACCAGGTGTCCAGAAGTCGCTCAATGCATCCAGCGGCGTGTACCACGGCGTGATGATGCAGTTGAGACTCACGACGACGACAAAGCAAAGGGCGAGGCCAGGGTCAACAAGGTAGTGCGAAATGTGATAAACTTGGTAGGACTGGCACAGAACGTTGACGAAATGGGCTAACGTGACTTGTGTGGCTGGCGACACGAGACTGTCTAGAGCTGTCCACAGCATGAACCAAATCCGAAAGCGTGTGGCGTGGACGCGGCAGGAGCGGGAGAGGCCATATGTGTGGAGCGCTCTAAAGTAGCCCATGAGGATTCCAATGTCGTTAGGGGCGTACGCTTGGACAGCATGTAGGTTGTCGGTGCTCGTGGTCAAGTAGAGGAAACACATCAGTGTAAAGTAGAGACTCGAGATGGTGTGCTTGACGAGGGCGAGGCTTAGGACGGAGCGGAAGAGGAGGATCTTGAGCTGGAGCGTCGCAATGCTTTGACCCCGTGACCCTAGTTGCCGTGCCTTGGACGTACCCTGCCACTTTCGCGACGGCAGCATAGATTGATCAAGTTGGTGCTAACGTCATTGTCGTGAGATGAGTATTTTTGGCAGGCGGCGTTTCACATTGTCAGTCAGATTACACTTGATTTGGGACCTGGCTTCCAACCAACGTCGGTTCCTTAGTCAAAGCCAGTCAGACCATCACGAAGACGCCATTTTCAAGAAACGAACAATGTCAACAGATAGTGGAGCCACACTTGAAGACTGTCGCAATTGTACACGTATGAACTTACATCATGGTAATACGTCATACCCAAAAAGTGACGAATCTCAGCACGTTGCATTCGTCAAGACAATCAGCGGAGATGCGGATCTTGAAGCCGTGCTACACGAATCCATAGCTATCGCAATCGCCATCGTCGTATCCACACGCGGCCGATAAGCAAGGCCAGTCACATCGGCCATCGCCAATCAACTTGACTTGACACATACTTGAGCACTTGGGTAGACACGGCGCCGCCCCTGGGGTTGCGCAATATGGAGTGTCATCTAACACAATGTTGGCCTTTGTGATAAGCTGCGCATCGACGGAAGCTGGGATCGACGCGATCGGATTCGAGCTCAATTCGAGGGTGACCATGCCGTCTTGGGCCACACTCCACGGAGCGTCGGTGAATGCGTTGGCACTCAGGTCGAGCAATTCAAGGCGAGGAAGCGTCGGATGCCACGTCGGGGGAATTGAGGTTAAGTTGTTCCCTTTCAGTTGAAGAAACTGAACATTCACCATGCCGGTGAGCGCGAGGGGAATAGTTGTGAGATTGATGGCATTGAGGACCAATTGCGACACATTGACCCAGGCTTTGAAAAACGAATCAGGAATTTCTGAAATGGTCGCGCCTTCGAGGGTCAAGTACTGCAGACACGCAGGCGTGGTGGTCAACACGACGGGGACGGCCGTCAAATTGCTGTATCGGATGGTTATGTCGGCTAAAGAATCGGGGAGAGTGGTTGCCGATGTGTTGAGGGGACTCCACTCACTCATGTTGCTATACAAGACGTGAAGACCATAAAGACGTTGGAACGGCGCCAACGTGGCCAACGGAATCCCGCGGGGGAGTGCACATCGCCGGATGTCCATGAAAAAGAGCATGCGGCCCAATGCGTCGGGTTGTAGAAACGAATCGATCGAGTCGCCCGTCACATTTTTTAGCGCACAGTTGAGCACGAAAAACGCGCACTGACATGTTGACGTCCACCACGGCGCAAACGCCAAGACACACGTGTCGGGGCACGTGTGGCGCGCGTACAAGGTGGCAGTTGTCGACACCGCGAGGATGTAGATTCCCCACATGGCGGCGCCGAGGGTGTAGGCAAAATGGAGGCGTTTGTGATGAAATTCAAGCTGGAAGTGCTCGATCAGGCTCGATGTGCGGCTCGATGTGATCCGAGGGTCTATTTTTCGGACGACCTTGGGCACGTGCGTGAACTCGACGAGTTTTCGGAGCGAGGCAAAGCTAGAGAATTGGATCACGGTTTTGGTGACGAGGTCGAGGGGTGACGTGACCAAGAAACATCGACTCGCAAGAATCAGCCGCGTCGTAAAGTCGTTGCCTTGGGTGTGCGACGCGCCAACGTTGTAACACATGGCCGGGTACGCCAGCACGTACGATGGAAAGAGTGTCGAGAGGAAAAAGCCAAAGAAACTATCGACGAGCGGCACGACCGAGTGCCGGACGACTTTGTGCTTGGAATGGAGAAACCACGGCGTGACGATGCAATTCAAAGCGACGACTACGACAAAGCCAATGGCATTGACAGAGTCGACGAGGTAATGGGACGCGTGGTAGGCTTGATACGACTGACACGCGACATTGATGAGATGAAAGAGGGTGAGCTGACTCGATGGCGAAAGAAAGCGGTCCAAGGAATGCCATCGATTGGTCCACAGCTTGGAGCGTGAGGCGTGGATGCGGCACGTGCGAGTCAGGCCATAGCCATGCAAGGCTGCAAAGCAACCCATGAAGACACCCAATGCATTGGGAGCATACGCTTCAATGGCACGCAAGTCGGCGGGACTCGTGGTCGCATAGAGAAAGCACATGAGCGTAAAGTAGATGCAGGAGACGATGTGTTTGACCATGGCAAGCCCAAGCACAGGACGAAAGAGGACAATTTTCAGTTCCAACGTCGCCAAGCTTGGCGACCGTGGGCCCAGCTCTCTTGCGTTGCGCGGATATTGTAGCGATTGCTGCATCCTTGGCTTGTGCCTGTCAAACTCACCGACGGGTCGACCCAAGGTTGTTACACAAATGATTTATTTGTAGAACACAGGACATGCCGTTTCGGGTATGGCGCTTGGGACAGCAACTCTTCCGTCACCGTTTTAGCAAAGGAAAAGTGATGGAAATACCTCCACCGCTCTCTGCGACGTCACTCCAAAGTGAGAATGAACTTGATGTCTCGCGCAGTCTCCAAATCCAGTCGTATACGTCCCAATTCTTTGACTTCTGAAACCTCCCATTGTCGACGAAAGTCAACCGGCTGTTGTGAGGGGTTAGACCATTTCCACCCCTCAACGCTATATGCGATGCAATGTATTTTGCGTGTGTTTTCAGTTTTTGGCAGCCCCACCCATCAACTAGTTTGTGTAAAATCTTGTCGCGCTGACGCAAAATTTAAGCCTCCAAGCGCTAAATTTGGCTTCATGTTGCAACCAGCGAACGCAGAACAAAATGCAGTTTGATTGGGCAAATATGGTGGGGTTTTGTCCAATTGATTTATTGTATGGGCTACTTGTGTTGAATCCAACGCAATTTGATTATTTAGGAAATGGTCGCATGCAAGATATGCTCTTATTAGAGCACCTCCACCGCAGCGACGGTAACTGGGACGGTAAATCCCCATGAAAATGAGCGATGGTAAATCTTTTGGTGTCGCGTGTTGCCCCACCCGTCGACATGAGTACTTGCGACTGTAAAATTTTCTCCTGTCCGATTGGGTAGTCTCCAAAATTGACCAATGAAAATGCGTCCTCGATACCGTTCGTATTTACCGCGACGCCACACAGGGCAATTTAGTGTCAAGAGGGTCAAATTTGCCGTCGATGGTATCGAGTTTGGTGTTTACCGATGGAGATGATCTAACGTGTACTAGTACTATGCAAAACGTTCTTGCATGGCTGCATTGCGTTCAATAGAGCGTCGCATCGGTGGAGATGCTCTGAGTGGGGAATTTTCGGATTTGACGGCGATGGAAACCAGTGAGAATTGTTTCAATTGAGCTGCCTGTGGACAACAATACCTCGACTCGTTGGCCGTTGCATGATTAAGAGCGCGAGGGCCAGGTTGCTGTTGATGTGTGGACGAGAATGTGTCAACTGCAAGCTCGAGTGGACTTGTGGTTCAGGTACCGAACAAGTTCTATATAAGATTAACGGTGCTAGGCCCAATCGAATCACCTCGTCGTCGATTCGGGTTGAAGTTGACTAAACAGAACAGGTGAGGACATTTGAAATTACGGACTGCCAAGGGTCACGAGCTTGGCGGATAGAAATATACTCCACGACCGATTCGTATTCATCATATCTAAAAATGACGCGCCTTCTTGCATGAGATTGTTGAATGACGAGTGTCTTACGCTCTGGTCGAGTTCGTCCGCTGAACTAAAACGATCCAGGGTTGCCACGAGCAGGTAGCTAATGTTAATACTACGTAGTAGGAGCAAGTTTGGGTGCGGGCCGCTGGATTGGTGGAAAATTGCTCCGGCAAATATGATTGGGCAATAACATTTTGACATTTTTTGGGAAATATCTGCTGGATCGATTTTTTCGCCATATGCTACCAACACTCTGGATACTCTGTCCACTTTCTGTTTGTCAAAATGACTGACACAACAATCTACGTTCGCTCATTAATACTTTTACTCCAGACTACCCCATCCTTCAATATCAAATGCAAGACGAGACCAAAACTCACACGTCTACTTCCTTCCACTCCCTCGCTCACGTCGAAGCAGCCGACACGCCTGAAACACGAGATGCCATCGTAAAGAAAACAGAACGCAAAATGGGAATCATCCTCGCCCTCATTCTCGCTCTTGGCATCGGTGGTCTCCTCGTGTGGCGGTATGGCATCAATCCGCCCGTCGACTATCAATACACAGAAGCCCCACCTTCTTTCAACGTGACGGCGTGCCAGGTTTGCTCGTTGCAATTGAATCAATCGTCGTTGGAGTCTGCAAAATGTCCCCAATCAGTCTTCCCAGATACCTCCATGGTGGCATGTCCAGGCTATTCGACAAGCTGCTGTTGTCCCCAGTATGATGTCCGGCGCCGGGGACGAAGCTATCACGGCAGATGCGCCACGCCCAAGACTCAAGCAAGCCAGTGCGTTTGCACCTTCACTGATGACGCTGGTGATTCGTTCTATCTGACCAATTTGGAAGGAACGCTGATCCTCGTCATTGGAATTGCCGTCGTTTTTGTGCTGGGTTGTTGTTGGTGCTGCATTTGGGGCTGCCATGTAAGCGCGCTCAAACGGTCCATGGCAGCTGAACCTAGCCGACAGTAGATTTGATATTTACAATGCAGACTTGCCTTGAATATGGTTGTTTCGAGGATAGACTTTCTTGGACGATAGTTTTTAATTGCAGCAATTTGCTCTGCATATGTCGATTTTCTTGGAAGGGAGAGGGATGATCACGAACGTAGTACTTTTACACTTGGCACAACTGCATTCAGAAAATTACTCCGGAGTAAACGTATGAGTGTACATACTGAATGTCCGTCGAGGACTTTAGAGTTGACGCCACATAAAACAAAGAGGTCACACAAAGGCGTACAACGATCATGGCTGAAGGATGGAAATATCTCTTGATTGAATGAAAAATCTCTTTATTATCGATCGTGTTTCGCCGTTGCCACGAAAACGATCCTCCAAGTGACGAGCTACCGCGCCATCACGGAGCGTTGTGGCAACTTATCCCTTTGTAATTGGTTGTGAGTTCAAGTATTAGTGTCACTGTTTAATCTCTTTACGAGCAATTCGCTCGGGAGCCAGGGACATATCAATAATCAATGCCATATACATCGTTCAATAGTTGTAATGCAATTGCGACCGGTCGGTGGGGAGCTCGATTGCGCTTATGTCTATTATTTCAAAACGTGCAGTTCGGCTTGTGTCTCAACTTCATCTGCAAACAAATTGAAATTCTCGTGTCTCTTGTTTGGGTAATATTTCAGTCGACACCCGTTGCTGCTGTCAAGTCCCACATGCAAAAGGTTACAACGCGCAATTCACATGAGGTGGTTACAAAACAGTTTCTTGGGCCAGTGTTCGCTTGAGTTTGCGACACGTAGATCGCCTACACGCACCCCCAAACACAACTCGCGACCAGAACGAATGCAATCCCGAAGAGGAGAATGAAAGAGGAGAACGCCAAGATTGGCAATTGCGAACGCATCCCCTGCGTCGTACATAAAGACACAGAGACACTGGGCCTTCTTGCTTGGGGGTGGAGTAGCACAACTACCGTCCATTAGCTCTGTCCATATTTCTAACTACCTTCTGTGTCAATGCTTTAATCGAAAGAGCGTCACGTATGACCCTTCGCAGTCTATGACATCCACTTGTGGTCAATAACGTACCGTAGTAGTAGAACTTCGGAGCACGATGACCATTCTTTCGCCACCATTACTCACCCAATAAACATCCAGGACGAGATCCCAAGTGTCAAACGAAGAATGAGTGTTATTATCCACCATCACTCCTCATTTCGTGTCCAGAATTAAAGTTGCTCTGTCATTGTCATATGTCCCACAAATAGTCCACCGAAAGGTCTGGATGAGGCTCATTGTACATTTTGGTTGCTGACGAGACAGATCGAACTATGGTAGACGCAGATTCAACGCCCCAACCTCCGTCATACCGTCATCTTCCTGACATTGACGGCCCTTCAACACGTGATGTCATTTTGGACAAAGCCAACTGCAAAATGGGGACCGCCCTCATTTGCATTCTCCTCGTTGGTATTGGCGGCTTGCTGATTTGGCGTTTTGGGTTCGATCCACCCGTGGACTTTCAATACACGGAGGCTCCGCCTCCATTCAACGAGACTTCTTGCCAAATGTGCTCGCGCGGCCAATCACAACAACAATTGCGCGAGTCCACATCGTGCCCTGTCACTGTTTTCCCGACAATACCGTACCCCTTGTTCATCTGTGGTGGTTTTGCGTCGAGTTGCTGCTGTCCCACAAGTGGAGTCGAACGACGGGGACGCAGATACCGAGGGGCATGCGCGGTTCCAGATCCCGCCGCTCGATATACAAGCTCGTGTCTCTGCCTTTTCACGGACCAGGCCGGTGACTCTTTTGGTGTGGCCAATTTGGAAGGAACTTTGGTGTTGGTCATTGGAATCGCTGTCGTTCTTGTTTTAAGTTGTTGTTGGTGCTGTGTTTGGGCGTGTCATATGCGCGGGCTCAAGCGAGCTTTGTTTGCGAGTGAAGCGAATCGAGCAGGTCAATGAAACAAATCATATTGTATGTTATTAATTGCTTGTTCTTATAACATGATACTTGATGGATTTCGTGTTGGCAACCAAGCAGGGGATGGTGCCAACTTGCAAACATAAGTTACTAAACGCACCAGGAGTGGTACGGCGCATAATAGTTGCAATAAATATAGTGCGTATTACATCGATGTTTTCATACGTATATACTACGTAGTACTACGTAGTACTCCAGAGTATGAGTTGAAAAGGTGTGATGCCACCTTCATTCTCATGCAAAACAAATCATCCCAGGAGTCCGTGTCCGAATCCTACATCAACGACTGCAAGAGCTGCAATTGAAGTTGGAGATATTCAAGAGTAAGAGTGTGTGTCATTTCACATTTCCAGAGCGTGCAAAACCAACGAGCAGGGTTTTTTGCTAAAATCAATACAGTGTACTAGCCTTGCGCTTGTGTTCATTTACCGGTTCGTGTCCGACAAGTAGGTCGACAGCGACTACACCGCCGCCCTACCATCTTCGGTGTCCATGGATGCGTGCACTGTCTGCGCCCAGCTCAACACGACGCAGTTGAATGGACGCTACTACTGTCCACATTCGCTCTTTCCACGCAACACAGTCTGATGTGATTTTGTGCGAAGAGTTCGACGCTCCATACTGTTGCCCCGTTGGAGGCGTCCCACACCAAGGGTTTACTTGCAACAGCAAATGTGCCTCTCCAAGCAAGAAGACCGAATGTCTCTGTGTCTTTATGAACGACGCAGGCGATGTGTTCGCATTTGCCAATCTTGCTGTCTCCTTTTCGGGATTGCATTTGTTCTGGTCGCGAGCTGTGTTTGGGGGTGCGTGTGGGCGCCCTACATTCGCAAACTCAAGCGAAGGGTGGCTCAAGAGGCCGCATAGTTACTATGTTAAGTGAATAGCACGTTTGCTATGACGTGTTCCATGTGAGACTTGACGACAGCAAACATGTGGAGTGAATACTTGCCCACACAAGATACTGGTAAAGGGGAACTATGGATTTGTATGTGGAGTATGTTGGGTACGCGTCGACTCATTAACTCAAGAAAACTGCAGAGTAAACTGCACGTTTTGAAAAGGAATCGTAATATGCACAATCGTGCTCCTCAAGAGAGGAATGGTGCCTGGGAATCATCTTAGACTGTGCCCTTGCTAGCTACTACGATTACAGTAAAACCATTCAACAATTGACGTTGGTCACTCAGATCCGCGACAATATAGTTTGAATTTGTAGACAGTTGCACTTGAGGTCGCCTCGTATGTTTTCCATGAGCGGGATATTGCACGAAACGTTGATACCAAGTTCAAGGCTGCGCCTCCACAGTAAACACTAGCCTTTCAATCGAGTATCCATCCACGTTGGTTGTTGAATCGCAAACTCTCGAGCGCTCCATTTGCAATAAACACTTTCCACAATGCCATGCCTCGCGCTATTTGGGCAATTGACATCAAGCAAATCCATATCCAAAGCAATCACCCCCGTCAAAGCGGCACGCGGCAGAGTAGCACTCCCAGTCGCAGCGAAAATTGCCAATCATGTTGGTTTCACACAGTCGATTGCACTTGGTCTGGCACGACGATGATGGCATGGAGGATGGCGACGTGCCTTTGCAGATTGGTGTATCATCGAGTACAATCTTTCGCTTGGTCAGCAGCGTGTTGTCGAGGGATATAGGAATGTCAGCGATCGGGTTCGAGCTGAGGTCCAATGTCAACGTCGACTTGACCAGCTGCCACGGACCATCGACCAAGTCGTTGGCACTCAGGTCCAACGATTTTAACGACGTCAGCTGGGTCGCGACACGCGCTTGCCAGGCTGGGGAAAGCGTTGCGAGCCGATTGCCTCGCAGTTCAAGCGTTGTGAGGGATGTCATGGTCGCAATAGCGACCGAGGCGGTCGTGAGGAGGAGGTCGTTGAGACAGAGCGAAGACACGTGGCCCCAGTCTGCAAAAATGAACTCGGGAATGGCCGTGATGGGTGCCGACTCGATGTGCAAGAAGACGAGGTTGGGCGGAAGCGCGGTGGCCAAGACATCAGGAATCGCTGTCAAGTTGGAATAGCGGATTTGAAACGATGTGAGGGACGGGGGGAGGCCAAAGGATGTGTCGTCCAGGGGCCACGACGACATGTTGGTAAACGCAATGTGGAGGCCAAAGAGTCGGGTGTACGGGGCCAGCGTCGCCAACCGTATGCCGCGGGGCAATCCACACCGCCGAATGTCAAACACAAACATAGACTGCCCGAGCTGCGTAGCATCGAGGTACGACTCGATCGAGTCGCTCGAAATGTTGCGGGTGGCGCAGTTGAGTTCAACGTGGGCGCACTGGCAGGACGTGTCAAACCATGGGGCCACTTGGAGCAAACACGTGTCGGGGCAGGGGGCGCGGTGGTAGGTTGCCACCCCCGCGACAGCGAGGACCACGAGTCCCCAGCCACACATGCAGCCAACGTACACCAAGCGCGCGGCCCCACGCAATTCGAGTGTGAAATGCTCCGACAACGACCAGCTTTCAATCGTAGTGGCGGGGGAGACGAGCCCCACCGGGTGCAAGGCAGGCGCCATCGCCCCAACATCCAACGTCTCGACAAGGTCTGTGAGGGCGTGGTAGCTCGTCACTTGGAGAATTGTTTTCGTGGCAAAGTCCAGCGGCGACGACACGACGACATACTGCCCGGCCATCAGCACGACTGTTGAGAAGGGCAGGTCGTTGCGGTAGTTTTTGTTGACGAGGACGAGGACGACTGCATATCGGACAAAGACGAGGATGGGGAAGACGGTTGAGAGGAAGAAGCCGAGAAAACTGTTCAGGAGGAGCACGAGCGTCTCGCGGACGATTTTGTGGCGGGCAAAGAGAAACCAGGGCGTGACGAGACAGTTGAACGCAACGAGCGATGCAAAGCCAAAGGCACTGGTGCGGTCCACAAGGAAGCGCGACATGCAATACGCTTGATACGTTTGACAGCCGACGTTGATCCAATGGGGGAGTGCGAGACGAACGAACGGCGACACGCGCGACAGGGATGAGCAAGATATCCAGCGGCGGCGGCGGCGGTGAGTGTGACGCCGTCGTCGTCGTCGGCAACACCACGTCCGGAACAGGCCATGGCCATGGAGGAGGGCAAAGCACCCGTTCACGACCCCAACGACTTGAGGGACATAGGCGTGCAGTGCACGAAGGTCTTGCGGCAGCGTCGTAAAGTAGAGCACACACATCGTGGCAAAATACAACGCCGAGATCGCGTGCTTGGTGATGGCGACGACATGTGTGGGCTTTCGTAAGGCGTGGGTCAGTTGGATGGTTGTAAGGCTCTGAATGGTTGTGATGCTCACCCGTGGGGCTCCTCGACGTTCGACAGCAAGGGGATCCGGCACCGGGCCCACGTGAACGGAAGGCATGAAAGCCGCCACTCCCACTTCAATACCGGGCTATTTTTGTACTAAGATGTACCAATAAGTCGATGAGAAGGCAAAACGTTTTATTCTGAAAGAAATCTACTACCAATCATATGAGGACGCTGGCTTGGCATCCCGAATTGCGCACAAGCAACAACCGAGGCCAAAAACAGCACCAATCCCAATCAAAAGAACCGCTACAGTATTCCTTTTGAATTGAACTGACTGTTCGAATCGTCCGCGCCAGTGAAGGTAAATACACTGTCGCTAGCCTGAGTCGTGAGCGAGGCACATCACCCCGATAACTTCGCTTCCGGCGCCGGGCGCCATATTGGTGACAATAACAACTTGTTGAAATGCCCAGACATGCCCCCACGGAGGTGTCGGGAAACAGCGATCGAGAGCACGTTATAGACTCCAACGACGATTGACTCAATTGAGACGGTACGGACTTTCGTTGTGGCATGATGTTTAAGTTCGAGACATACAAATTTCAGGTATAACTATTGACGTTTAATTTGAAACAGTGATTTTTGTCCCAAATATCAATTTATGGAGGAGTCTCAAACGAAGTCTCAAACGAAATACATAACATGGCATTGGGGGCCAGTTGATACTCCGGTGTACAAGGAGACAAAAGGTGTTACTCCTAGTACATGGTATGACTTCATTGATCAATGTTAAATCGTTGTTATGCCATGTAAAATATAGGATCCTTGGCTAGTGTGAGGGGAACCATGTTTGAGACAGAAGGGACCTCTGCTTCGAGGAGGATTGGGTGTCATTACTTTATTTATGTTTCTATATATATTGGGTGAGGATTTCCACAGAGGGCTGAATCGACTCATTTTTCATAGAAAGACAAAGACTCGCTCTTTTCCTAGGCACGGCCTTAAATATACCCTCAATCTCCTCTACGCACCAGCAGGAGGAATTTTGTGGATGGGTGCTCTGTCGTCGCTCGCAACGAAAGAGCATCCAGTTTGTGTTTACTTTAATCTGGTATTGAGGTAGTTTCGAATGGAACTGCTCTTTTGTATACTGACCACGCGTTGCGAAAAGTTCCTTTTCTCATACAGTAAAGTCAATAGACATTCTCTGCAAGGGATTGTTTAAGCTGGCGCACGCGGCAGCTCCAAATGCAGCACCAACAAAAGCCCAAAGACGTCGACAACGCCGAGCCAAATGACCAAAATCATCGTGTCTTCCAAGTTAAGTACAACGAATCGTCTGTTGTGACTGAAACGGCATTGACACTCACCGTCCCTTTGTTGTATTTCTGGCGATGGCGACGCGCATGCCCCTCTGTTGGTGCAGTCGCGACGGTGGATGTCTTGTTAGGGACAGTAACATGGCGTTGAAAGCCAGGGAAATTGCTTCATGGAACAACATGTGTCGACACGTTGAGGACTCGTGCGAAGTCAGTACCTTCGACGAATTGAATTGGGAGGCTCAAGGATGGCAGTCAGACCCGTTGAACGGAGGCGTGGCTTCGATGTATTCGCAGTCGACAGGTGGTTTAAGCCATATCGCCAAACGATCATACCTACAAAACCAACGGCAAGGAAGATGCACTCTGCCCATTTTCCGTTCGGTCAAGACAATATAGGCGGTCGCCATAATTTTGGCTTGGTTGATTGGAAGGAGTCGTTGTTTCATGTTGCATTCCTTTAGGGTCGAGTTTTGCTTGAGCAGCTTGTCGGCAATGCACATAAACCGAAAAATAATCAGCTCCACGCGACGGCAGAGGATGTGTGAACAAATGATACTCACGTTACGACACGAGCTAGCGGTAGTAGTACGAAGTATCTGGTAGACATTCAAACAATGGCGAATTTGCCAAGACAAAGTTTGCAATCAGTCGTATTCTAGCCGGCTACAGTATTGTGCTGCCTATCCAAGAACCACATTGACAAAATTTTCTGGTCACGTTAGTATTCTACTGATAAGTTTTGTGTTGAAATTTTTTGATTTGTGCGGCTTTGACTTCTTGTTTTTTGTTCACGATGCCTTCTTCAAGCTACATATGGTTCCTTGACAACTGTTCCACCGAACTTCAAGAACAGCTTCCAGAAAGCAGAAACACGACGAAATGATTGGACTGCACACATACTCTCTAACATTCAGGAAATGCTTGTGCTATCTTTGGGGTTGTGGTCGTTCAAGCCATTAGTTAAGGTATGTGCTAAATAAATAATATGCATTTCCTGTAATAAATCGTGTTGTCAGTTTGTGGAACCCTCGTCCATGAGAAGGTCGGCTTGAGCATATCGCAGTTGATGAACAAGTTAGCGTTATTTTAGGAATGAACTAGTACTTATTAGGCCCATGCTAGCATGTAGAGCTAGGATATATTAGTTCATGCTGAACCACCAACGCAATTAGCGCTGGCGACGTTTGAGAAGCATCATTTTTTATGCTAAGGCGGCAAAAAGCCGTCAAAGACTCAGTTTGGAATTGGCCTCTGAAAATTATGAATGGTGTGTTCCACCTTGCATTCAACTTGTGTTATCAAATGCTTTTAAGACGTAAACTACTTTGTGCTGCACGAAACTATGAACTCGTGTTGAACATTTACGGTCTCCATTATTGAGGCAAGGACCGTTTAAGCCCACGGATGTGGCAGCACCAAACGCAACCCCACATGCAAGCGACAACTACCACAATGCCGATTCCCACGAGCATGTACAATGTGACGGTAAAATTCGACAAGCCAACATCGAAGTCAGCTTTGTAGTGACAAGCACACGCTTGCGTCGATCCAACGGCGTCTGGTGGTGCACAGGATACTTTGTAGTCGCTGTAGCCCACACGCTGTTTGAGGGAACTGTAGGCATATCCAGGACAGCAGCAGGGAGGTGTCGAAACCCCCCGACAAAACAACATGTCAGGGCTGCTGGAGAATCCATTGCCTGGGGCATCCGATTGGGGGCACTGAGCGGGCAGCGAAACATTCGACCGTGCAATTCGTTCAGAACAAACGTGGCACTCGATCGAATTGGCTGGCAGCGGTGGCCCTGTAAACTCTCCATCAAATGGCGGGTTAAAGCCAAAACGCCAAATGAACATGGACCCAATCCCAAAGAACAATATGAGACCGAGGATGATGGCCATTTTGCGATTGGCTTTCGTCAAGACAGTGTCGCGGTCCAACGGTGCCTCTGCAACCTCGACGTGGTCTAGTTGGCGAAACGATGCCTCGTCGGTTTTTGCCTCGTTGGCCATGTTTTCGAGGGGTCCTTGGTGAAAATAACGTCAGAAGCGGAGTGATTGTTCTGAGTGTGTCGCGCCTTGAGCTCAGATTGAGGGTGTTTGACACTATCGTTTGTTGAGTTGGACACGTATGTAACGAATTGGATTACTGTTTTGTCCACCTGTCCAAAGGCAACAAACACTCTTGCAGTCACTCACAAACAAGTTCAACAGCATGGTCATTCATGGTAATCAAATCACCCCGAAGCTTCTCCCTGAGCTTCTCCGTCCAATAACTACGTAGTAGACCCGGTAATCAAGGCCTGCCCACTGACTGTCAAACATTATTCCCCAGAATCCTAAACAGAAATAGTAAAAGCATCGCCCATAACAACACGATTCGAGCAGACCTCACTTGTGAACAAAACAGTGGGGTCTAGTGGGGGGCTGTTCCTGAGAGAGACTTTCTAATATGCTACTATCAGATCGACCTG
This sequence comes from Aphanomyces stellatus, assembly GCA_009835185.1. Taxonomy (NCBI): domain Eukaryota; phylum Oomycota; class Saprolegniomycetes; order Saprolegniales; family Verrucalvaceae; genus Aphanomyces; species Aphanomyces stellatus. Next base: position 87,630 of record VJMH01005103.1, on the reverse strand, counting down.
ACATTGTCAACCATGCAACGTCCTCGATATAGTGTGAAGACAAACATATAGCGGCTCAAAATACCCCATTCATAAGGCTTACCTCTACCTACTGCGGAGTACTTAAAATGCAAACCACACGAGTACAAACAGGATGCGTGAGTTTTTGCGATGACATGGATGTTGCCCAAGGTGTAGAATAAATTTTTGAAAGAAACCACATGCACGACAACTGAGACCACTTGACAAAATTGATGAAGACGAGATGGAAGAGGAATTGTTCAAAAATCTTGTGTTAGGGGCCTTCATGTAAGATTGGGCATGCTCATGGTGCTCGAAATGCGTCCGAGACAAACGACTCGTGAAAGGCCTTCAATTTCAGGGCATCTTGGATTTCAATGTCTCATTTTCAATGATGTCAGAATTAAGACACTCTATGCTGGACTTTCAAACATGGGTAATTGGGGACCGAACTCCAGAGTTCTTTTCACAATTGAGCAGTTGATATTCCTTGGGCACGTCCCAACAATCGAGGAAGCCCAATGATGTTGTCGAATGAACGTATCTATGTTTCCACTTATGCATTGACTTTCGCCAAAGTCAACAACAGTATAGCCTCCATCAATATCTTCACAACGTGAAGAAAGCGTCCAACATACTGCCAAGGTCAGTTCGAGATCCCAAATATTAAGGGGACATGCAGTATCTGGAGCGATTTCCATGCTCCTCGATACGACGACAGCGAGTCGAATCGTTCTGTGAGGTTGGCCTCACAGTCGAGGCCAACCCACCCAGCCCTTGAGTTCACCTACTCTACCCTCTGCCGTGCTCGAACGCGATATATTTTGAAGAAGGCCCATGAATGCATACTAGAAACGTAGGCAGCTTATATTTTTCGCGTCGATGCCCGTGGCAATCCGTTCGGAGAAGTTGTTCCCCAACGGACTGACAACCGGTTGAGAGGGAGATGGAGGCGTGCGAAGGGTAGTAAATCAACACGACAGGACCCAAGTGGCTCATAGGGTTTGATATAAAAAAATCACAACAATAAACAAATGAGCTGCGACAAAAGTTATTCAACCAATTCGTTTTAACGCAACCCAGCTTGGACCACCTGCCGCTGATTCCGACGGTCGAGCACGCACGCACAACACCACACACACGTGACAAGGATCGTCACGGTAGCACCTAAGATCCCGAGGGAAACAAAGACCCACGCCACCCAACTGCTGCGCCGAGGCGGTGGGTCGTGCGTGACGAGGGTGAAGAAGCAGCGACATTGACCGTTGGTCTCGGGTAACGGCACGCCACACCTGTCGTTGTATGTGGCGTTCTGGTGCGATATGCCAGTCGTGGGAATAGTAGCAAAGCCGAGGCATTGGAGTGTAGAGTGGAAAGAGTGAGGAGGGACAGAAGGGGTCGTTCTGTTGCGACAATGACGCGTTGATCTGGGCACACGTGTTGCAGGCGTCCACAGAGAATGCAAGTGGTGCTTCCATGTAGCTGGCGTCCGCGTTTGTTGGCGCCTCCGTCGTTCCCGTGCGCGTCAGCATGTAGATGCCCACACAACCCATGATGCACATGTGAAGGAGACTGAACATAAGTTTCTTATCTATCTTCTGAAATGGTCGTTGGGGCGTCGTGTGGCCAGTGTCGCCCATGGCGTTGAACAAAGGACCTCTGGTGGACGCGGCCGCTGGATTTGGTTGCATTCCGCCAGTCAAAGGTAAAGTGACGACCTGTCAGGCATTGTGGTTGAGAAGTGCAGCTTCAAATGTCAGATCTGGATAATTATCTTAGCAAGTATTGTGGTTTGCTGCAGTTTTGGCCCAATTCAGCTGATTTATCTATTGGTTGCACCAGAATTAGATCAGTGGTACTCGAATAAAGCGCCATGTATCCGGAATGGGCCCGAATTATTGTGCAATTGCAGTGATATGCTCGAATTTGCACTTTTGAAAGGTGCAATCTGTTGTTGCTCTGGAATTATTGTCGAGACCCGTGACTACTGCCACCGCCGATCATCACAAGATGTGCAAATCACAGCAAATTACAGGCAGGTTATAACAGCTATAACATTCATTTGTTGTGGTGTTTCTCATGCTGAACGACATCGACTTGGAATGAGCCCATGGGCCAACAAAGCAACGTGACGAGGCCACCACGAAAACTGGCCCTTCGTCACCCTCTTCATCTTGAGGTCAAGAGTGTACGAAGATGTAGCATGTCCAATGTTTTGATGCGTGGCTTTGAATTGAGACGAATTGACCCTCCACGATCAGAGAACAGATTTTTACGGATAATGGTGTTCAGATTGTTATCAAGCGATTGTTCAACGGAATTAGACCAAAATCGGGTGACAAAAAGGTTGCAAACCACAATATTATATGTCGCCCTCGAAACTATTATGGTGTTTAATTATACCACCATGTTGCAATCTGTCGACATTGACGCTGTGACTGGGCGGAAGCTTGCGAGTGCAAGTTCACAAAGTTTCGTATCCATAGAGGAATGTGTGGTTTCGACAGGAGGCTTGTGTGTGATTGTTTTTGAACGTCAGGTGCAGATAGTCATATGACATAGATCAGATATCCGGATTCGTTTGACGGAGAACTGATTTTGAATACCGGGAAATCAAAGGACAAAAATTCACTTTGATGGGGAACACACAGAATCGGTGAATTTTTTTAGCGTGATTGATGACTCCAATAATATTCCCGCAGCCATAAATCCCGTTTATGGACCAGCATCAAATCCAAAATTGAATGCTTCGAATTGTAAAATTGCATTTCATTTCGAAAACGATGTTCGTTGTGTGTTGCGCCTCTAAGTTCATCACAGGAGTTTCTTCAAACACTCACAACGTGTATCCAAGTTGGTTGGGTGTTTATCCAAGCCTTTGTTTTTGCGAAAACTGACATTTCGTCCATATCTTCATGAATGTCAAAAAGCAACGTCCACTTATGCTCAGGCAAAATATATTCGCACACGGCGACATCACTGCCACCTGCTGGTAAGCCAAAGACGAAGCTACATTTTGAATCAAATCTGCCAAGGTGTTCGAAAAAGCTTCCTCGGTGTTCTCGATCGCCTTGCCAAACCATGACTCTGCTTTCACAACCTACACCACTCTGAGGCACTGTCAACACCCCACTCGCTTCCTATTGATCGTAGTTCCAACACTTGCCTCGTTTTGTCGGGCAATCCGAGCGAATGGCTGCCCACCTACTCTCCTTTCGAACTGAAGAAATCTAACGTCGATACGACGTCATTTGTTTGACATCCCAAAACCTGTCACTCGCACCGAATGTTGATATTACATTGCTGAATATAGCATATTGATTCACATGCTTATGAACGCGATTCGACTTGAGGCACCTCGTGCTTGCGTTTACGGCCATACAATACTCATGCAGTGCAGTCAATGCCGCACAAGACAACAAACACGGCAATGACAAAGACAATAATCATCCAGGGACCGAGTCGACCCCGTGTAGCCTCTTCCTCGGGGTCGTGGGTGTAGAAACAAAGGCATTGGGCTTTGTTCTGGGACAAAGGCAGTGCACAAACGCCGTTGTAAGTTAATTCTTGGTGGAGCACACCGCCAGTGGGGCAGCAGCACGGGGCTGTGAAGCCTTGGCAGACGAGAAACTTGGACGCGTTGCTGGGAAAGAGGACGACTGGCAATACGGACCACTCAAGTGGGTCGTATTGAGCTGGGCACACGTATTGCAGGCATCCACAGAGAAAAAAGTGGGGCAGCCGTGTAGTTGGGGTCCACGACACGGTTCGCCGCGTTGGCTTTGACTGTCTCGATGACCAGCATGATGCCCGAGCCACCGAGGACACCCCAAAAGAGGATGGTCGCCATAATGCATCGTTTCATCTTCTTCTCGGCAGAAGACGCGACTGTGCCGAGTCCTCACCAACGGCCTGAAAGCGCGGGGCACTGGGAGTGAAATGTTCTTTCATTTCGAGTGACAAATGAAGAATGGCCACCTCCTCGTTGACTCGTTAACGCTCAACCGGAAAATTGTCTTATAAAGTACTTTGAATAATTGAATACTGTCAAGATATATTTTTTGATCACGTTTTTCATCTGCGGACGAGCAATTGAAGTCACAACGGTGGAGTCTCTGCCAATCATCAAGTTGCAGGGAATCCTGGAATTGAAACAGGACGGTAAACGCCGCAACACAGAATGCTCTCATGATGAAGGGTGGGGTAACCCTAGATAGAACCCAAGAGATTGATATCTCAGGGATCATGTCAAGGGGGAAGAAGTTGCTATGTCATCCAGCTTTAAAGACAGAACGGCAATCACGACACGAACCACAATTGCAGTTTTTCTGTCGTGGCACTACCAGGGAAAACATATTGGGTATTACTAGAGATTTGAAAATTCTCCCGAAAACCATTGTGTTCATTACCTTAAAGCACACAATAACTCACCAGACTTTTTTGCTCTTCATTTTGTGATTTGTTGCTGGCTGGTAAGTTTATTTTGATCTTTTAACGGATACTGGTAAATCCCTGTATTTTTATTCATATTTCTATTGTTGTATATTATACTTGATATTTGTAAACACAAGTAAATTTATTTACCATATGGTCGGTTGTTTGGTGAAAGCAATTCAGTACTATTGGTGAGTTATTGTGTGATTTGGGGTCATTGGTGAGTACTTTTGTGCGGTGAGTTATTGTGTGCTCTACGGTACTAGTTCGTCCCAATTCAAGAAATATTGAGGACCAAAAGACAAACTTTGAAAACAAGATGCGATTCTAATACCAAAGCGGTCAAGTGCAATCTAGTTTAGTCTCGTGATTTGTTGCAATTACATGGTCGATGGTTTCGAGACAGCAGGGGTGGGCACAACCGAGGCCATGCCACCATCCAAGTTCCAAACACAACCCCACGCCCCCGACGGGATCTTCTTGCACACAGCGTCAACGGGGGCGACACATTTGCTGACGTCATCCACGTAGCTCTTGAGAGTCTTCAAGCAGTCTTGAACGGCAAGGTCGCCGGCCTTGGGGCAGTTGATGCCGGCAGGAAGGATGCCCGAGCCTGAGCAAATCGGGGCTTGGATGCAGTAGGTGGCATCGCCCACGACACTGACTTGGACACAGCCATTCGAAGGAGGCTTCACGGGGCCAAACGTTGTGCTCGCAGCAGCCGTCGTCGTGAGGGGTCGAGACGTTGAACCCGTGGATGGGGTCGTGGTCGTGGGCATACCAGGTGATGGCGAGGTAGTGCGGGGAGAAGGTGTCGATGGCGTTGAGAACGTAGTTGTTGTCGGGACTTGAGGCGTTGTGGGTAGGGCGAAGGTAGTTGGTGATGTCGGAGTAGACGGCGCAGACGGCGTGGGGGAAGGAGAGGGCTCAGGTTTGGGCGCAGGTGTATCGCCGTGGCAGTAATCATCGAGCTCGCGGTACTTGTCCAAATCAGTCACAGGGCCCATGTTCGAGTCCGCATAACACTGACGAACGTCGTCTTCGACGAGGTAGTGCAGGGCTTTGTGGCACGCCATGTCCTTGCATTTTTCATTGGGAGTACCAAACTTGTCGCAAGCGGCAATCCAGTCGGTGATCTTGGGCGGGCTGCACGTCCACGCCGTCGTCGGCGTCGTCGACACCGCGACTACTGTTGCCACAGCCAATGTAAGTTTCATCTTGAAAATTGAGGAATGAATCTGTTGGCCCAATTCTGTTTTTGTTGATTGATGTCACATCTCACAGTCGGTTGATCAGACGATGTCGATATTTATGTATGCCCAGGCGCTCAAATCTACTTGAAGCAGATGACGACACTCAGCAGATGCCCCAGGCGCATTTGATGAGAAAATCCGACGTTTGCCGGCCTACCCAAACGACGCCGTCGGAAAAGTTGGCAACAATAATCGATGAAATTGGAATTTTCGTCGCTGGACGATTACAATCTGCAAGGATTACCGTAAAGCTCAAAATAACTAATCAGGCATTTTCAGCTCTGGTGGCGATACATTTTTCAACGGAGGCGAGGTATTTTGAAATATTTCCGGATAAAATACCGTATTAGTTTAATGAATTAAATAGAAAAGTATGAAATATCATTTGTATAGGAACATAGTATTATTTTATTTTGCAAACCATTTTGGTGAGCACATTTTCTTACATTTGGTGAGTTATTGTGAGTTTTGGGTCACTGGTGAGTAGTTTTGAGTGGTTAGTTATTCTGAGCTTTACGGTACTACGTATTAGAATTGACGTTTCTAATTGCATCACCAATGAACTGCACGTGGCCGGAAGGTCGATCCGCGTGCCTATTAGATATTCCATTGAACCCGTCGGACAAACCGTATGGGTCATACATTTCACACGGACTATCTCTCCGACGGCGGGACTCAATTGGTATAAACCTTCTGTTTTCCGGCGGGTCAAGTTATCCGACGGCGTTTAGTGTCTAAATGATACCGACCCCTTGTACAGAGTTGGATCAATGTCGCGGCCACCTTCAGTGGACTGGATAACGAGAAGTCGTCCAACTTTCACCACGACCGTGTGATTGGGAATGTACCCCAGAACCGCGATGCAAAACCCCGCTGTCTATTTTAATTCAGAACAAACATGAATTTTCCGACGACAGCCTCGCCAAGGTAGTCGTGTGAATTAAATATGACTGGTTGGTCCGTCATCCAACAACCAAATGATCCGACGATGAGACTTCCCATGACCCAACTCGCGAATCGTAATTTGTGGCGTGTTTTCTCTTGTCATTTTCAATTTCTCGTCCACTTCCCAACGCCTCGTCCCGTGCCATGAAGTCTGCGATTGCGTTGCTCGTGACCGCTGCCCTGGCTGCCTCCCCCGCATTTGCTGCGTGCAGCAAGAGCCAAATCCAGTCGTGGATGGCTTCGTGTGACCGTTTGCCCACGAACCAGCAAAAGTGCGACAGCCGCGCTTGCCACCGCGCCATCCATTGGCTCGTGGAACCTGAAACGCGCGACTGCTACGTGAACCTCGGCTTGGGCCCAGTATCGGACTTGGACAAGTACATCGCCTTGGATGAATTTTGCCATGCTGAGGATGTTCGCGCTTTGGAGCTTGAGTTTGTTCAGCTTGTCAACAACACGTCCGAGTAGAGATACTTCAGCAGGACGTTTCGTTCGTCGACGCTAGTTTGAGGAGTGTGATAAAATAATGTTTCTTCATCTTTAGTGCAAGTGTGTTCTTTACTGGCCACCGCAGCCATTTCTTAGCGACCATGTGTTGCTTACATGTTGAGCTAACGTTAGAACCATTTTCTAGCAAGTAGTAGTCGGTTGTTTAGTGAGATAATTCCATCAAGTTTGGCATGAACCATACTAACGACATTCGATCGTACCTTGGTTTGTCACTGTCAAACCTCGATTTCGCTTTCTGATTCGCATGCACGTGTTGTAAGTAGTGGCTTTGTCATGTTGATGTGTCCATGCCACCATGAGTGCTTCTTTCGTTAAGAGTAGAATTTGGTCTTTCCATAAAGTCGCCCTGCAAGGTGCCATAAATTATGTAGCCTGATTTCCGATACTCGAAGTAAATCGAGACTATAAATTGAGTCGAGAAGATCATCGTCCACCTGCGACTCTCACTTTTTCAGTGTCTTCTACGACACGTCGCCTCCATTTCTGATTTTGAAAACACGGTCTATGTGTAGGTGCTTGCAGTATAAAATGCAATTCGCTCTCAATGTTGTCAAATATTTTGTATTGTATAAATCGGAGATGACGCCTACGCCCACAGGCCCATAATGGACATCGCAGCCGAGCCGAGATACAAGAACGAATAATTCAAAGCCCGACGCGCGCCACGCTTGTTGTGAAAGTCTTCGTTGGCCGTGAATTGGTATGTCATCAACTCGACGACCCCCGTGTAGATCAAAATGCCGCCGGCCATGGCATCGAATGTACCTTGGATCCACAACGCCGTCGTGGACGTCGCGCTGTACGTGGTCGAGATGAAAATACCAATGGCAATGCCGATGGGTGTCGTGACCGAAAAGCCAAGGGACGTCCACACGAGCGTCTTCAAATCCGTAAACGCCGTCATCGCCGACGCTCCAACCGCAATGCCTTCGAAGAACTGGTGGAACACAATTGCCCACAACAACGGCACAAAGTCGGTGCCAGTCGAGACACCCAACTCAATACCGACAATCACTGAATGGACAGCCACGCCGAGTTCAAACATGACCACCGTCACCTTCTTGCGCGTGGAGACGTTGCTGAGCGCCGCCCCGTGGTGGTGATGGGGGGCAACCAATTCGATTTGAGGACTTAAGGCCTCGTCTTTCTCATGGCGGTCTTGTTGTTTGCCCAGAAAGACGACGAGTTCCGTTTCAAGCAATTGCATGAGGTACATCGTGGCCAAACAAATGACCATGGCCAGTCCATTGTAGTCCGAGCCAATGCAAGGGCTGTTTAAATTGGTTGTGGCGTGGGGCAACATGTGAACAAACGCCGTGGCGATCACAACGCCGTACCCAAACGACGTGAGCATGTCAAGCGCGGTTCGGTTGTCTTGCAAGCACGAGACGCGGGCGCTCAAGACAGGACACAAACTTCCGACGATGGACGCGACAAAGACGATGAAAATGGATGCCACGTGAAGCGACATGTCGTAGACATACACGGATTCTTCGACTTGCCCACATTCGCTTTTGTCCTTGACGCCATGATCGCCGTGGGCCAAGACGAACAGCGGCACGCACGCAAACACAACGAAAAGATGGCTCAAGCGCATGTTCGTCGGACGACAGATTTCACACTGTCCATCCGAATGGTGTTCGTTTCGACGATGTGACCTCAAGGTTTTGTCCTGTGGCATATCTCAACGTCGTCGGATAAAATCGATGAAAGAATTCGTGGCATGCCACGACTATATTTTTGACTACCGAGTGGTCCTGGGTGCCATGTCGTCGTTGTCGACTTGTCCGACGGCAAATCTTTCCGACGGTGTCCATCTTTAGCCCACTTGCGACGATGCCAATATCAGCGACGTGGCGAGCGACGTCTCATATGTTGAGCAAGACCAACGGTGACATTGAAATCAAGTAGTAACAGTATATTTCGTCATTTGACTTTTGGGTGTAAAAGACACCTCCCTGTCAAGTGAGAAAGTTGTGCATGATGAACGCATGATTCTCGGCATTGAGTTTACAAGTCGATTGTATCCCCTGAGACAGTAGCTCGAGGGTGCATGATCAATGATTCGATTATCGGTCCTCCCGTCGGATAAAGGAAAATGTGATGTGATGGCGCATCCTAGTATGAGTGACTCTTTATTGCTGAAGGCATACTAGTACTTACGACATCCAAGCCAACTCGGTAAATGGATAGGGCCCGATTAGACGCGACCAATTGCGCTAGGAAGCTCACGTAGAGCGAGCCATTTCTTAGCTCATGTGGAAACACTTGTAACAAGCTCGATGGATCGCACAAACCGACGGTGGTTCAATCCACATATCCGACGACGGCAATGATTCATCTGGTTCACGGCCAGCGGCATGTCACTTGCAAACGACACAGAATAAATATACATGTACTACGAAGTATACCAGATTGCGAATCGACTGCCTTTGCATTTCAAACTACCAACGAGAAGCGTGGCAATAACATAGTAACTCGCGTTTGAAATGCTTGCTTGAAATCTTTGATGTGAAAAAATTCTACTTGTACATGGAAATGTAGACTGTGTCATCATGGGATCAGGAGGTTAAACGAGGACATGCTCGCCGATTGTCTTACTAGGTCCTCGACAATGCAATTCGCACAAAACATTCATTACATGGAGAGTGCCGTCACAATTGCTACAACTGCTGAGGCAAGCAACTTGGAGACGACAGTTGAACTCGCACTGGTTTTTGCAGCTGCCGCCGTGGAGGCTGGCGTGACGTTTGTGGTGTTTGCCGCGGCGGTTGTATTGGGGGCAGTGATAGCTTCGGGTTTCTTCGTCGCATTCGAAGTCGCCTTGAATGGTTCATTGTGGCAAGTTTCATCCAGTTGGCTGTACTTATCGAGGTCGGTGGCGCTGCCCATCTTGGTTTCGACGTAGCACTTGCGAACGTCGTCTTCGAGGAGGTGATGCAAGGCCTTGTGGCACGCAGAGTTCTTGCACTTGTCGTCGACGGTGCTTAGCTTATCGCAGGATTGCATCCACTCAGTGATTTTGGCTTGGTTGCACGTGGCTGCGGTCGCCGACGACACAATGGTCGCAAGAACAACGAAGAAGATCGCTTTCATAGTTGGCTGTCGAGTGGAGATTGAGAAATGAGAGTTGTGCATCCATGTGCACTTGTCCGGCGGCGCCAGTCGAACCCACCAGTCTTCCCAAACAACTGACAGGGCGTGCTGATAGCACTTGTGAAAATTGTCAATCCTGGTACGAGTCCGGAGTATACATGACCGCCGTCGGAGACAGTGGGATTGACAATGAATTCGTTGAATCGATAAACTCTTTTCCGACGGTGTAGTACCATGAAACGCCCATCGTACTTTGCAACTGAGTAATGCAATGTGCGCAATTACGCGCAAATGAATCAATAGAGCCAAGATGTACGTAAACAGATGCAAACTCCGTTGTTACTCAAAGGGCCTGCAACTGCAAACAAAGGTGAGACGAATGCTTCTTCGTCGTCATTCAGCTGTTGACCTAGTGTTGGAATCCGTCTGGTATTATATCGTCAAATCTTTGCTCGCAGCTACAGTAGTGATAGCACCAACTGCCGCCCTGCACAGCCGCCGTCGGATATTCAAACATCGCACGGAGTGCCCATTCCCACCCCGTCACGGTCGTTTTCTCAACTGTGCGCCTTGAAGCGTATCACTTTTCAATTCGAGCAATGAAGGCAACCTCTTGTGTTGCTACGCTGTCGATTGTTGTGTCTGTGGCGACAGCTTGGACGTGCGCGCCATCCAAAATCAGTGAATGGATGGCAACGTGTGATAAAATCGTAAGCCCCGACGACAAGTGCAAAAGCACGGCCTGCCACAAAGCCTTGCACTACCTTGTCGAAGACGATGTACGCCAATGCTACGTGATATCCAACATGGGTGCTGCCAGTGACTTGGACAGGTACCGGCAACTCGACGACTATTGCCACAGCGAAACGCCGTCTCCGAAACCCGAACCAACGACATCTCGCCTCACGACTCCTCCGCCGACGCAACCACCAACGTCCCCCCCCAATCCTCCACGTCCAACAAATCCTCCACCAACACAGCCACCAACCACGACGCCCCCGTCGTTACAATCCACACAAACGACCCCAACAACGAGCTACGCGCCTTCAACGCTTGCTGCTTCAACGACTGTGGCACCGACGACGTTGGCAACACCGAATATTACAAGTCCTACAACCACTGAAGCGACACCAACACCATCCCCCAACACAACGTCCCCACCACCGGCCTTTGAGAACACCATCACAGCGCAACCAAATGTTGCTGCTGGCACAAGTCCACCCAAGACCACATTGACGCCAATGTCTAGCGAAGGGGTGTCAACGTCTGCGATATCTACTGCCCTGGCCGCCTCGACAGTCGCTATTGCCATGTATCTCAGTTGACAACGTTATTTGAATCCACATTTGTGGTCGTGCAACTTGCACTGGCTTTAGTTGTGAAATTCTTCATGTTGCGCAGTCTTGTGGGCATATTTCGTCCCCGTCAGATGAATGTTCGAGGACGTTGGAGAGAGTTTGACGGTGACCGGGATTGATTCAGAGCAACGCCAACTCATTTAATGAGACACAAATCAGCCGCACGACCTGAATTCAGTTGGTCAGTGTCAGTAGAACGAACGCAAACTGCCAAAAAAGTTTTGAGAACTTTGCAACACCAAGGTCGTTGGACGCGAACATGCATCTTATGGACGATTTTAAACACTCTGGCTCATGTATTGAATAGGAACGACCAACTCGATCGCTTGGTACCGAGACTCTTACGAAAAGATGTATATATTTCGACAAAACGCCAAGCAGTTCGCAAAACGTCACGCAGAAATTGCTTTACAGCTTTTAAGCGTGCCATGTACGTATTGCGAGCGTGTTTGTGTTTGCTATATTTTGGACAGTTATGCAATAATGATGCAAACTCTTGTAAAACGATTATCGCATCGTCATTCAGAGGACAAACTGAATTTGTTGGAAATTATGCTTGTTAAACGGCAGGGCGTCGACTCAATTTTTTTTCGAGCGCGCGTATATTGCAGCACCACACACAGGCCCAGATGCAGCTCACGACGAGGACGAATCCAATACCAAGAATCAGGATAATGGCATTGCCCATTCGCGGGTCGGATGCGTTCGTTTCTCCATTATGTTGGAAACTGTACGCGCAATTACATGATCCATCGGAGGACCGCCCGTTACATTGGCCATTGTACATTACACCACGATGGCTGAGCTCGACTGGGCAGCAGCAAGCGACTCCCGGGCAGACCCACATGGACGAACTGTATGCTGTTTTGGGACAGCAATATGGCGCTTTGTTGTAAAACATATCGCGGCAAGTGAGGTTTGAGATATTGGGGACTTTCAAACAAGCATCGCAATCGCTCTTGAAGGTTAGGGGCATTGAATCGACAAAGGATTGTTGAGGCGTCCCATAGACATACCAGAGAACAAGTGGGCCAACACCAAGAACCAAAACGATAGCGCAAATGGACAAGTGCATGCAATGGGCCTTGTTGTAAGCGGCATCGTCATCAACAACATCAACTTGAGCTTCGTAGGACGTGTTGCGCTCTGCGTGATCTCTCTCCGAGGCAAATGTCTGGGCCATGGACATTGTTGGTTTGAAAGCAGGATGAAAACTGGCTGTGTTTGTCAACTGCCATTTCGCATAGAATAACTCACCATATTTAGTAACTCACCTGGAGATTATTGACCACAAATCTTACGTACACCAGTCAAAATGAAATGTATTAATCCTAAAATATGTATAAACGGAAGCATTTTTATAAAATTCGGTCGCCAAAACTCTCATAATGGATATTTTCGGTCACTCACAAGGCAAGGCGAAGAGCTATTCTGTGCGAAACAGTTCTCCTACAGTTGGACCAACGAGTACAACAGTCGTTGTCGACTTTATTGAAGAGGGTCATGATGCTACATACACTCGTCCGCAACCATCATTCATTCGACTGTCAAACACCAACGCCATTGGATGCAAGGATGCTTTTCAAAATGTTGCATTTCTCGAAGTCAACGAGTAAAACAGTTGAGCCTTCGTCAAAGCAATAAGTAATTATTTGAACGTGACGGCAAAGTCATCACACAATTGACAACTCGAGGTGCAGAACTATACCTACTGGTACTGCGACCAAACTTTGAAGATGTAAATAAATAAACAACAAATTTCTTCACGGGTGCTGAAATTTGTTCTTCATTTATTTACATCTTCAAAGTATGCCTCGTTTATTGGGACCGAAGCCAAACATGAGCGAACTTTCCAAACCCCTTGAACTCATACAGAACAAATGAACAGTAAAAAGTTGGGTTACTTACAGATGGCAACATGTGCCAGTGCTTCAGGCCAATTTTCGGCATCACATTTTCGTTTGCATCAACCTCCCCATGGTTCAAACCATCGACATGGACACCGAAAACCGCCAATGCGAAGCTGCATACCAAGGCGCTTTGAACACCACTTCAGTCGACCAAGACCAATCCATTAAGAGGGCCCACTGGTTACACGCTTCCATCTGTGGTGTTATTTTAATCCTTGGCATCGTGCCCTTGGTCGTCTGGTATGTTTTGTCGACCCCTCCGGAATCTTTTGTCGCTTCGCCGCCCTCGTCCAACTTGGACGCTTGCACGACTTGCTTACACGTGCCCAATTTGACGAACCTGACATGCCTCGATTCAAGCGGCAGCAAAATTTCCAATTGCTGTCCCAAAACGTTGTTTCCAGCACTGACGTTATCCATGATAGTATGTCCAGGAGTTGCTTGCTGCTGCCCCGTAGAGTTGAGCCGGAACGGCCTGACGTACAATGGTCAGTGTAACGACCTCTCGAGTGGAACATGCAAGTGCGCCTTTCATTTCCGAGCCAGAGGATTCTATTTTCTATAGTCGGTGGCTCGGAAACGCCTGTGTACTTTTTGGAGGTTTTGGATTTGTGGTCATTGTGGGTTGCATCTGGAGTTGTGTGTGGGGCTGCAATGTCCGTGCAATCAAGAAAAAGGCATCCCAACGTACATCGTGAAGAAATCTGTTAAGTCATAATATTGTACTTGAGCAAAAGTGAAAGGTTGCAAAATGACACTGACAATACCTAGAATTCATCCTGCAAATTGTGCAATACTAGTAAGCATTGCTTTTGTTGCCGGAAATCTTATTTGAATCTTATTTGCTACGTCCACCATACATACCCTGAACAAATGGAATGTCCACCGAATAGTGCTTCGTTGCGTGGAGTATTTAGGGCATGCGACTATAGTTGCAGTTAGAGATAAGTCGATCGCTAAAACCCATGAACGGGACTGGCATTGGACTAACACCAAGTGGTAGAAGTTGCACTCTCCGAGCTCTGAAACTTTGTGTTCCAATCTTACCTTCAAGAGCGATTGCGATGCTTGTTTGAAAGTCCCCAATATCTCAAAGCCCGTGAAATGGTTTGGAACCAAGCACCACGTTGCTGTACACATCCGCTAGAGGTGACAGCGTCTCGCCCACATGATGAAAATTATCTTAGGTGCGCTCCTTAACATAACATGGGCGACCAACAATCACACAACTACTTCTTGGATCTTTTCAAGTCACGGATATGGAAAGAGATTCCACCTCTTTAGCGGCATTGAGTTGTCTCAATTGTTTCTGAATGGCGCGTATCTTGCTGCACCACACACAGACCCAGAGGCAACTCACGACGAGTTCAAAACCAAGACCACCAATCATATTAAAGGCATTTCCCATTCCCGGCCTGTATTCTCCACCGTTTTGAAATTTTACGCGCAAGTGCATGATCCATTCACTGTGAGCCCGTTGCATCGAACATTGTACATATCACCACGATGGATCAGCTAAATTGGGCAGCTGCAAGCGACCCCTGGGTAGACCCACAAGGACTAACCAAAAGCTGGAAATATTGTTTTGGGGGCTGGTCAGCGGAAACGCATTCTGACATGCACAACGTACTTTCGCACTTAATAGCCATTGGACAAGTACATTGTAAGTTCTCATCTTCAAACTCGAATGCGCTATCAAGCTGGAATGGATATGCATTCAATCATGTCCAATCAGAACATAGTCGATTCTTTTTGTTGATGTGATTTAGTGCACTTTGACGATGACGAGCCGTCGTTACTACTTGTATTATGGATGCAGCTCTCCTTTTTCACGGTCTCGTACATTTGTTTGAACAATACAACTTTTGAAAGTACTTCACGAATAAGGAAAAACGTTCATTTTGAAGCCACATGGTCACCAACACTCCGGATACTCTGTCCACTACTGGACGTGGGTTGTCAAACCATGGCTGGTTCTATGACGATCATACCATTCATTAATACTTTTACTCCAGGCTGTATCCATCCCACAATATCAAATGCAAGACGAGACCAAAACCCACACGTCGTCCTCCTTCCACTCCCTCACTCACGTCGAAGCAGCCGTCACGCCTGAGACCCCAAACGCCATCATCAAGAAAACAGAACGCAAAATGGGAATCATCCTCGCCCTCATTCTCACTCTTGGCATCGGTGGTCTCCTCGTGTGGCGGTATGGCATTAATCCGCCCGTCGACTATCAGTACACAGAAGCCCCGCCTTCTTTCAACGTGACGGCGTGCCAGGTTTGCTCGTTGCAATTGAATCAATCGTCGGTGGAGTCTGCAAAATGTCCCCAATCAGTCTTCCCAGATACCTCCATGGTGGCATGTCCAGGCTATTCGACAAGCTGCTGTTGTCCCCAATATGAAGTCCGGCGCCGGGAACGAAGCTATCACGGCAGATGCGCCACGCCCAAGACTCAAGCAAGCCAGTGCGTTTGCACCTTCACTGATGACGCTGGTGATTCGTTCTATCTGACCAATTTGGAAGGAACGCTGATCCTCGTCATTGGAATTGCCGTCGTTTTTGTGCTGGGTTGTTGTTGGTGCTGCATTTGGGGCTGTCATGTAAGCGCGCTCAAACGGTCCATGGCAGCTGAACCTAGCCGACAGTAGATTTGATATTTACAATGCAGCTTTGCCTTGAATATGGGTTTGCGGCGAATATATTCCACGGTTTGAATCGGGGATATGAGCAAATATTACGTGTTACTTGACCCGGCCAAGGATATGCACATGATGGCATGAGGTTCAAAATGAATTAATACTTTACCTCGTTTTTACCAGCCCACGCACGATCGATTTGAGAATTTTGTTGAAGTGTGCGGTAACAAATCGAAGTTTCTGAACATTGTTTCGCTTTCTGGTTGTCAAATCTCTTGTCCAGTTCGCTCCGTGGCACAAATTATGGTGTTTGACCTGTCGTCGCTCGAATTGCAGGCTCTGTCACAGCCCATAGTCGTATCATTTGTTGAAGTGCGACTACACAATATATTGCCATAAATCACGTGTAATGCTCGCGTATCCTTTCACATCCTGCTTCATGGTCCAAAACGAAAGTTTCAAAGCAACATTTTCTGTGGTAGCTAGTGCTTGAATACAAATGGGGTGGCAGATTGGAAGCGAATTCAAAGTCATGGATTTACTGGCGTCTCTATTTAAGCCACCTCCCACCCTCGATCTTACGTACCCCAAATCGGTAGGATTACTAAACTTAGGACATTTGTGCGATCTCGCGCGTACAACCTCAGTGGTCGGTGATTGCGCCTCCCTGGGAGTCGACAAGCATTGAGTTTCCAGTATGTACTTCATGTCCTTCCGTAGAGCACAGAATAAAATTCCCACAGAGACGCCATTTCTTTCTGTTATTTGATTGGTTCAGAGAACAATATTTTGTGTCAAATACAGTGAAATTTAGTGTCACATATTATTTATATGGATATTTGTATCGAATTTGTTTCTTATGAAGAACTATTTTGCTAATTTCTGCTTTGGACCTTAAATATTCTGTGCGAATGGCTCTGGATTAAATATTTTGTGTGTGTAACTTTATTTTGTGCTAACGGAAGTTAATAAAGCAAATCTCCTCCGAAGGGATTCAGCTCCAACACAAGCTTGAGCAAAATCTTGCCAGCAATCATATGACGTAAAAAATCCAATCAAAATATATCAAAATAATTTCAAAAAATTAGTCAGGGACGAACGTTTTCAGATGAACGGAATCCTTCTTCGATGTCATTGTGGAATTTACCAAATACTACGTAGTACATCTGAAATATTGTACACACACGATGCCTGAAACTGTCGACGTCGTTGTTGAAGACCGGAAACCTGAAACATTGCAAGATGAACATGCCATTGACCCTGACAGTGCATTTCGCAAGGCCACCCGATTCCATTGCTCTGTCATGCTTGCCATTTTTTGCCTTGGTTTGGTGGTCCTTGCTGTGCTGTATCTGACGTCGAGCGCGAGCTCGGACCTTCGGCAATACATTTTGATTTACGTCGGTGCCGGTAGCATGGTTGTCTTCTGTTTGAGCAGCCTCTGGAGTTGCGTGTGGTGCTGCAACATTCGCGCGCTGGAAAAAAGGCTTCGACAGCCCGCATTAGTGCATGAACCCCAAGAAGTCTCGGATCGCGACGCCGCGTTCCGGAAAACCAATCGATTCCATGGCGTTGTTTATGTCGCCATCTATGTCCTCGGTTTCGGATCCATTGCCCTCTGGTATTTGACTCCACCTAGTTCCGGTCACGGGACTTACCAAATGGTCTATCTCTGTGTCTGCTGCATTCTCGTGTTCATCTTGAGCAGCCTCTGGAGTTGGGCGTGGTGTTGCAAGATCCGCGCATTGGAGAAAAAGTTTAGACAATCAGTTGTGTAATAAATCGTCCGTTTCGATGGGCACTTTGTATGATGCGAAGCATGTTGCCAACGTTCTGCCTGCATGTGTTTGGCCCTCTTGGAGGGAGAAAAAAGCAAAACAAAACAACTTTTAATATGCTGGACAATACTAGTACGAGCGTCAAGTATTCATCCACTCAACCAAGGCAAGGAAGACCCCAAAGCAGCATTGGTACTCTCTCGCGGAAAGTGCCGATGCTACTTTTCGTCCTTGACTTGGTGGCCTTGTATCGTCTTTCAGCATGTCCAGACAACCGTTTTCAGCGCCCTTGGCGGACGAGGGGTAGCCAATTCGAAATACCCGAGAGTGCGCACATAGCCATTCCAGACCCGTCAAACTCCCATGTCAGCGATTCGATGCGCAACCGCTGACGAACATCCTTTCGTTCGATTCACAAACAGCGACAACCTCAATGTGCCCATGTGCCAGTGCGTCAATCATTGCTTCGTCGGCAACGCCGAGCCTTCTTGTCGGTGCACCAATTGAAATGGCCGCTGCGTCCCGTGTGGAGAAAAGGTATTTCCGATCCAAAAAGAATTAGACTAGTATTTTTTATCAATATGAGCTACTGGTACGATGAATTGCTTCTACTTGACGTTGCGTGCACTTTCGAGTAATTGTTTTTGTTTCGTGTTTGGCGCGCCAAAATATCCAGAAGTAGTCGACGACGAACCAAATGCTGATGTCGACGAAGGTGCGCCAAACGAAGACGCCAGAGCGTCAACATTTGGAGCACCGCAAGACGCTCCAAACCCGCCTGATTGCTGTGTTGTGGAGGTCGCCCCAAAATGAATACAAGGCTTGGATCTCGTGTCAGGTGGGTACGCTGCATTGGACGAGGACGATGAAAACCCAAATGACACAGCGGGCTTGGAGCTTGCATCAGGCGGATATGCACGCACGCCTGAATGAGGCAACGGAGGGGGCGAAGACCCAAATGGCCCAGCGAACGACCCTCTCGACGTCGCATTGGTCGCACTATGTCCAAAGGTAGAACTCGGCGCCGGTTGACCAAACCCTCCTCCAAAGCCACCAGACGAGGTTGAGCTAAACCCAAATGCACTGGTGGTTGGCGACCCAAAGGCACCAAATGCAGGAGTGGCGGGGGCGGGTTGCCCGAATCCCCCGAACCCTGACGTTGGAGGTACAGCTGGCACAGTCTGTCCGCCGAACGAGAAACCTGATGTTGACGTTGCAGGCTGCACAGTCGCCCCTCCTGACGTTGGGGGTACAGGCGTCCCTCCAAAGGAGAAACCTGATGTTGACGGTGCAGACTGCACAGTCGCCCCTCCAAAGGAGAAGCCTGACGTTGTGGTCGTCGTCGTAGTCGACCCAAAGAGGGTTGGGTTTCCTCCGAATGGCGAAAAATTTGCCCCAAATGGCGTAGTGTTTCCAAATGGTGATGAGTTCGCCCCAAACGGAGTCGTGTCGTCCACGCGATTCCACCGCTGTGTGCCAAATCCCTGGGCTTGTTGCACCATGCGAGATTGCCCTCCTGCCATGAACGCGCTTGGCGTCGCTAAATGGGCCAGACTCTCGGTGAGGTCGTTGACCAAACACGCTGCTCGTGACGACGCGTCGTCACTCATGCTCTTGAGCTCGTCCTTCAATGCGTCGTGCGTGGTTTGAATGGTCGCGCGTGCTTGGCTGAAGTCGCCGCGGGCGGCTGCGGCTTGGGCGGCTTCCATGGCGTCGGCCGTGGCCACACGTTGTTTCTGGGCGACGACGAGTTCGTCTCTCGTTGTGTCGGTGACGGTGTCGGGTCGTTCAATCGCAACGACGGCGGTCGTGGTGTCGAGACGCGCGAGGAGGACGTTGGCATACCGGAGTCGAAATTCAATCAAGTCCATCATGTGTTGGTTGGTTGAGTTTTTTGTTGTTGGTGTTGTCGACTCGACTTGTATATGCAGCAACACGTCCCGCGTTTCGTCGGCAAAGAGGTCGCCCAAGTCAATTTCCACATGTGTCTTGGCTTGGATCGTCGTGACATGGCGCTTGGTCTTAACCGCTTGAATCGTTACGCCGGCCTTGGCCACACATTCGACTTTGATGTTTTGGGCCACGACACTCAACAAGCCACCAAGGCAATCGGCAAATGCAAGCGCGACGCGGTCGACATTTTGCACAAAGTAAAAAGCCCCACGGCCAATTTCAGCCAGTTGGCCCAAGAGGCCAGCGTCGTGGCCAAAGCCATAGCCAAACGTGTAGAGCGAGACATTTGTCGGCAACGAGCCTTCGACCATACGCACGAGCAGAGGCACGTTTGTAATGCCTTCGTTGGCCTGGCCATCGGTCAAGAGGAGCACCGATTGGACCGGGTTGGGCGGCAGCACGGAATCGGGGACGCGGCGGCTCGGGTGAAGGATCTCGTCAATGCCAGCGAGCAGCCCGGCACTCAAATTCGTACCACCACTTGCGTGGATGTTTAGCACCGTGCGCATCAACGTTTGCTTGCCAGTCAGCGTCATGGCGGCGAGGGGCATGTCGGTCGTGACGGTGCTGCCGTACGAGACCACGGCCACGCGATCATGCGCCGCGAGTTGATCGACGAGAAACTGCATCGTCTTCTTGCACAGATCCAAGTTGTGCCCCGCCATACTCCCAGAACGGTCGAGCACTACGACCAGATCGATGGGTTGGCGCTCGGCGTCGTCGCACGGCGGGGCCACCAAGTGGCAGTTGACAAACGTGGTTGCGCCAGATTCGGCGGCGGCCAGTTGGCGGTGTTCCGACGCAGTCGTGACGGTGATGGTCTTGGAGGCGTCGTGAGTGGTGGCGGAATTGATGGGTGGCGTCGTGGGGTGAGCGGGGGACATGACAGTTGAAAAATGAGCTTTGAGCTCGACCAAAGGCCCAAACCTTGCCCATCACTCACGACACGTCGATCAGTTCATGAACCAATGACATGCCTTCATTTACCAACATTCTGTATGGTCGTCCATGCAGTCGAAGCTTCCGAGCGAACGAACGCATTTGGGAATATTTGGACGAGCAGTTGCAAGCAACAGCACTTTGTCTCGCATCTTCGTGTGCTGTTTCACTGCCTTTCCCATGTAACGGCCTCCAAGGCCGGCGATGACAACTGCTAGTACTACAATGCATTGGTAGTTAGTTGTGTTGACAAAGGTAAGGATGTGTGATTGATCGCACTAGGACGGCGCATTTCATTCGGTACGTTGATCACCAACCCAAGTCGGAATTTTGCAACATCTCTCGAGTTGATACGTCGAAACACCAATCACTGACCAGAATTTTTCACGAGGTTACCATTCTGGTCGGAATCACTTCGTAAGTTTGACCCGAAAGCACAATGCAACTTTGAATAGAGTTGGGAGAGTTTGGCTGCACAACAAATTCAACTTGGCACGGTGAATTGGAGCAAAAGTCAATTGTCACTTTAAGGGACTGGTTAGTATGCGCCATAGAATGGCCGTGATGCCAAATGAGCCCATGTGCCAAATATCATGTCCACGGTGCCAAGTGGAAGTGAACCTTTGAACGAGATGGTTGCGAGGGAAATGACCCGTTGAATTCATTCGATTGTGATTGGTTCTTCGAATTATAGTTTCAACGCTCTGGCATTCTGATTGGCTAAAATGCTTCCCTAGATTCTGTTCTGTTTCTGAAGCAACAAGAACTCGTTCTCCAGCTCATTTCGGAAACCGATGTACGCAGTGAACATTCCAGCGCTCGAACCAACCCAAGACGGCAGTGTTGTCCACGTGCTGGCTAGCCAAATCAACGCTGGGACTCCCCTCAACCTCAGCGACATTGAGCATGCACAGCAAGACTATCGTGCGCGGAAGAAATTGAAGACTTCAAATGTTGACGCGCCAGTCGTCACGAGCGCAGAGGTTGCTCGCGCGGCCATTCGAGTACACGCCGTCATCGCGGCGCATGCATCTGTTATGTATCCTGGCGTTGGAGTGCCTGGATCAATTGCCAATGCACTGCAAGCTGCCTTCCAACCCCTACGCGATCAACTGGTTCAAGTGGAAAATCGATTGAATCAAGTGGAGTATCGACTGGGTCAAATGGAAAACCAACTCATTCAAGTGTAAGTTTGACATTGGCCAATGCGATTTCTCCTCACAATGTTGCGATAGCGAGTCTCGTAGCATGGCGCGCTTGACCAACTCGCAGCAAATGCAAGATGAAGGTTCACTAGTGCCCGTTGTTGCTGCGGATGGACAGGCACCCCCGAATTTCCCCGCGACAGTCGGCGACCTCAGATTCCTGGAAGAGGAGGGAGTCGATGCCCTCTTGGGTGCGTATGGGCTAGACAAAAAGGACAATCTTTCTGCTCGCCGAACCCAGCTCGGCAACTTCCTTGGGCTTTGCCGCCGCGTTTGATCGCATGAAACAACGATTGGTTTTCTTTTAGAATATTTTCTTGATATTTTGGTCACCATATCTGTCGAGCACATGAATGTTCTCGTGACGTGCACCTCTCCTCGCGTTGCCCCGCGAATCATGATGTGTGTGGCGGTGGGGTCTACCTAGGCAATACCAAACGACGTACCCACGTCCAAATTAGCAACAGAATTCAAATTGCTCATATATGCATCTCATATTTGTTTATCTGTACACTCGTGATTCCTTGCCATCAATATGAAATGTGACACAGCAAATCAAACTCTCAATAAACACACACGGTTTTTATACGTCAGAGGTAACGTTAGCTTTTCATGCTCGAGGTCATATTCTGAAAAAGATGAATGCAAAAGTGCTCGAACCCACCGAAGACGTCAACGCTGTTCACGTGCTAACTGACCAAATCAACGTTTGGACTCCTTTCGGCGACTTGCACGATCCTCGCGCGCAAAAGACATTGAAGACTTCAAATGTTGAAGCACCTGTCGTAACGAGCGCGGCCATTCATGAACAAGCCATTGTCTCAACACGCGCTTCTGCTGTCGGGCCTCCTGGTGTTCTAGTCTGGTTCATGCCAGCAGTAGCAACTGCCTTGCAACCACTACGAGACCAACTGGGTCAAATGGGAAATCGACTGCATGATGGACTTGCTGGAATGGAAAATTAGCTCATTCAAATAGAAAATCGACTGCATGATCGACTGGTCCAAGTGAATGACAACACGTCTGAGGCTGATGCCCTCTTGTGCATGTACGTGAACCGTGCAACCAATCTTCCTGCTCGCTCTGCGCGATTCGCCCGTCACCGTGGCCTCTGCTTAGTCGCATTGAATACCATTTGCCCTCCTTGATGGGGTAGTGCTACAACCTTACCCCAATCAAAAGTTAAATGCAGTGGTTGTATATAATGCATTGCTGATCGATGGATTTAGCGCATCATACACACAACTGTGCCCATGAAGGTTGAAAGCACAATATATTGTGGTTTACGTCACAGTCGGTTTCCATTGAATTGCACGGTGGCCAATCATGCGCCTTAGTACGAGTTGTCGTCGTTCGGGTAGGTCGGTTGCGGAGATTGCGACGACGGCACCACGCACACACTCAAGTTATTGTCTCCGACCGTTTGGACGGTCCCGTGGTCGGCGTCGCAGGCCGTCTTGACGCTAGACGCATCGGTCTTCCAGCGAAAGCTCGAAAAGGAATAGCCACCCGTCATGCCTTGGAGTGCTTCGAGCGATGCCTGGTCGATCGAGAAGCTCTTGAGCGTCACGTCGTCCGTTTGCCAGAGGCTTCCAGGAAGGATCGTGACGCGGGAGACAGTCTCAATGGGGTTTTCGCTCAAGTTGATCTTCTTGGGCAGCGAAATGTCCTTGAGGACCTTGATTTGGTTGTGCGCCACATTGGTTTCGTCGGGGAAGACGGCGTTGGGTGGCAACGACGTGAGCAAGTTGCCGTCGAGCTGAAGCGTGTAGCTAATCTGTTTGATCCAGTCTGTGTTGGTTGGCAACGCTGCCAACTTGTTGTTGGAGAGGTAGAGCATGCGGAACCCCTTGGCCAACTTTAACCCCTCGGGCAATGCTGCAATTTTGTTGTTGTTGAGTTCGCTACCACGGTTGTGAGTGCATGAGCTAAAGAGAATGACATGTGCATACATGGCCGTGAGGGCGGAGAATTTGTCCAAGGCAGATGGCAGGACTGTGATGGTGTTGTGCGACAGACCCCTACAAGATTATATGAGAAACGTGTGGTCGAAATGGGTTGACGTACAGCGTAAACAAGGACGCCGGGAGTTTCTTGGGGAAGTAGGCAATTTGGTTGTAGTTCAAGGTCCTAGACCATGCATGTCAACAGGAGGCTGGCACCACTAAACACAACGTACAGCTGCTCGACCGAGTCGGGAAACGTCGAGGGCACGTGCTGCAGTTGGGTGTTGGACATTTCACTGGACGAGCATGTCAGAGAAATGGAACCACAGCGGAATCGTACAGTTGCTTGAGTTGCTTGGGCCATTTTTGAGACTTGGAGAGAACCTTCAATGGGTTGCTTGAGAGCGACAGCTTTTCCAACGATGCTGGCCAGTTGCACGCGCGGATGGACGTGAGTTTGTTCGAGCCCAAATCCCTACGCAAACCGGTTAACTCACGACATCCTAAAATCCAACGTACAAGTCCTTCAATGTGCTGGGCATGTTGGGGCTGCAGGCTTGGAGTTGGTTATCCGAGAGGACCCTACGTTCACAATGCCATCAAAGAGGGTATGGACCATGTACTCGTACAAGCTGGTCAACTTGGTAGGCCACGGAACGTCTTTGGGAATGTCTGTGAGGTTGTTGGACGAGAGGTCACTAAAGACAGGTGAGCCATCATCATCGCACTCTGGAAGGAATACATGGCTTGCAGCGACGCCGGCCAGCGAAAGTTGGACGGAATCGCCTTCAATTGAACGCGGTTGAGTTTGAACGATTGGAGGCTGTCGGGCAACTGCAGGCCGTCCAATGTCAAATCCGGGGTGATGGTGAACGACCTGAGGTCGACGCATGAGTGGAGTTGACAATGACAAGGACGTACTGGAGCTTGCTGTCTGGGCCGTAGCGGATTTCCAGGTATCGTTCAGAGCCCGTCGTGAGTGTGGTTTCACTAGTCATGCATGGCTGGGTCAGACACATATCCGAGAGGGGAGTCTGTGTACATGGAGGTAATGTTTGGGAAGTCGAGGTATTGACCCCATCGCGAGTAGTCGGCGGCGACGGCGGTCGTCGTGGCGAAGAGGAATGTGAGGATCGATGTGGGCAACATGCTGCAAGATTGGGAATGCCCAACGAAAGAGTTGCGACTCGTTTCGAGCTCGCTCTCTACATCCATCTGATTGGTGGAGGCGATTCCATTCCCACGCTGTGATTGGCTCGGGTCGATTGCACCGAATCCAACTGATGGCCCAGGCTTTACATCCAAAAACCGCCTAAAAAGTGTCAAGTTCGAATACAGTCTAGTACTCCTAGTAGTACTTGATCGATTGACCACCGGCGGCACCTCCTTAGAGTCACTTCCCCCTCGGTCCAGCGAGCCCAAGCACTTTGTGCGAGGTCATCCATGCGCATGCATGCTTCAAAGACTCGTTTGACGAGGATATTTTCACCGTTGGTGACAGCCTAGTACATACTAGTCAAAGTGATAGTCTTCAATGTTACTACCAGTGTAACATGGCAGAGCGTCGCCTGGGCCTTTACGCGATCCCATCTCCAAGTTCGATCAACAGAGAAATGCTTTGCAAAGTCGACACGCATATTCACCACCGTTGCTTGCTTGCTTCATGCATGTCTGGCCATCGTGGCGTCCAACGACGACGAGGCGTCCAGCCGCCGAGGCCGGCCAGCCTTGTCCCACGAAGACGAGATTCAGCCGTCTATGCTGTGACGGTCATGTGGTGGCAGCACCACACACATCTGCTATCTGCTGCTGTTGCATGGAGAAAAACCCAGTTCAAAAGAACGATCGTCATCCACCGCCTGGTGCATGGCATGCAATGCCGAGTGGTCCCGGTCCCGCCTCACTCCTTTGACGCCAATGCCATTCGAAGTAGAGGCGCCTTGGGATATATATATCACTAGCCTTGTACTTATCGAAAGCTAAGGGAATTGTAGTCGTGTGCTGGCATTTGTGGTGTGTGTCACCCAATGTAAAGATGGACTGCCGACCGCTTCACGCCCAACCTGCCAGCTTTTGGGTGCGTCGTGAAATAAATACAGGTCGTTGGGACGTTGGTGTGACACGAATTTCAATATTTTATTTTACGAGTTGCGTCCACGTCCACATTGTTGGAGTATAAACGAGGCATCCATTCATCAAGTCCATTGAATGTTTGCAGAGGTGGCGCAATAAGGTTGGCTCTTGATGCAGGTGGGGGCAATGATCATGCAGGGTGTGTAGATTTAGATCGCTGGGAGGAAATGTGCGGTCATGAGCGACCCCAAAAACAGCACAAAGAGGATACCGGGGGTGAAGAGACCCCAGACAGGCCAGAGACCGATTGTAAACCTATGAATGCGTGTCAGACCCGCTGTCGACAAGCGAGGACATGCGTACGTGAGAGCGCAGAGAAGGCCGACGGCGGTGGCCGTGGGGACCATGCGGGGGCAGTAGACGCTCCACTCCAAGTCGATCTTTTTGATGTATGGCAGCCAGACAGCCAAGTAGAGCGTGATGCAGCAATTGATGCCAAAGCAGACAAGGCCAATGTTGAAGTAGACCCTACCAAGATGTGTTGGGACATGGAGACGAAGACAGGGTCCCTACCGATGAACACGCGCATCACGAAAGGCAACACGGAACACGTCCAAAGTGTACACGAGCGAGCCGGCGCCAAGCACCCAGAGCAGCGCGTGCAGCTTGGTGCTGATCCACTCGGCACGCGTCGGCGGCTTTCCCTGGACGCGCTTCTTGAGCTCCTCGATCTCGACATCTACGTTCGGCTCGACAGACACAGCAGAACTTGCATCCTCGTCGGTCTGGGACACCCGGTGATACGAAGACGACCGCGTGCGCACAACCCCGCTCATGTGCTCTCTCTCAGATTCGTCGTCCGTTTTCCCAACAACGTCGAGTGAATCTTTCGGATAAACCACATATTATCCGGATGATGAAACGAGACTTTTCTTCTGTCAAGCTCGCCTTTTCAAGACGCTGTGACTTGGGAACGATTGTCGAATCACGGTCTTCTGCATCGGTGTTGGTGTCAAGGAATGGAGTTCAGAGCAACATTATGTTCACTCTTGGCAGTCCACTTGCGAGTTGCTTCTGGGAAATTCGGCGTCACACCACTGGTGTGATCCAACACGTGAGCATGGCATAATAGGACAATGAGTCATCAAGGACAAGGCTGCATGCAACTTCCAACAAGCACGGTCGCCATATGTGCTGACCAAGGTCAACTAGCAAGCTGGCGCATACTTCTCGAGAGGATATGTGAGTATTAAGCTGGTTCATTCGTATCCCCACTGTCTTTAGCCAACACGAGTCCATCGCTCCCTTAGCCATCGACTTCGTCAAGCGACTTGTCGTACGTAGCCGCATTGGACGTGGTCAGTGGGTCCTCGGGCAAGAGGAAGCCGACGACGTCTTCAATGTAGCAGCTCTCGGCCGTGTCGGCGTCGTCGTACTTTTCACGGCACGTTGCTTGAATTTTCTCCGGCGCTTGGGCAAAGAGGCGGCCGAGGGTGTGGGCCAGCTGCTGGTAAAACACACACACTTGCTTCTCCCCACGCATGTAGTAGAGCGCTTGGGCTCGGTTCGAATATGGCTCGGTCAGGGTGAGCAAGGCGGCTTCGTCGTCGGCGAGCGACGTTTGGTACTGGTACAACTAGACACAGTCGGTGGATATCATACGAACAAAAGGATTGTCCCGACCATGGTCGATACATTTGTGTGTACCGGCCAGTCAGGACGAAACAAAACACATGACAACTCTACCTGCACAGTCATGAGGGCCCCAATGTGTTGGATCGCGCGCCGCTCATTGTCGAGCGAGATGGGCGGCGCCGCGTGTGCCGGGGATCGACGCGACATGATTTCAAACTCGGCATCGGTGGCCACGATCAGCCGAAGGAAGCTCAAGCCTAACGTCAGTTGGTACATCGAGATCAGGTGTGCTTGGCTACCTTCGCGCGTATTGGAGTCTGAATGACAGGTGCTAAAACGCGAGTCCATCGAGTAGACACCGCTGTCCTGGAGGTATCTACGACTTTGTGGTCAGAAGAGATTGCAATCCAAGGCGACACACCGTCGCTTGAGAGCCGTCAATTCCGCAGGCTCGTTTTGCAAGAAATTGAGAGGCATCCACACTTCGTTGGGGTTTCGGCCGTCTTCTTCGACGTTGTTGGCGACGGCAAAGCCATAGTTGAGGAGAAAGCTAGAGGCCATCCGCATGAAGAACGAGCTCCACATCCAAGACGTACCGATGGTTGCATTTCTTGCCGTACGAATCGTACACTTGTGCGCCTTGACCAATCGCATGCAACGCCGTGATCGTAAACCCCTGGGCTTGGTCGTCAAATGTCCAACTACAAAACGGTCCATAGAACGCAACGACGACGACCCCCATGGCGGTACCTCGTTTCGCGCGGGCGGAAATGATTGAGCATGTCGGCATACGGGACCAAGGCGGCCGTCTTGACGCCGTTGATCGAGAGACCGAAATTGCGACTACATGTTGGAGCACATGAGACACCAAAAATTGACCCACGGACCTGCAGACAATCATGCGCGCCCACGAAAACCGCTCGAGGGAGAATCGATCGCCAAATTCAGGCACCGTGCGGCAGATGGTTGCGTAGTCGCGCTCGATCGCGGCACGCCGCTCGGCGATTTGATGGAGAATGTGCGACCCTTGCAACCACGCGAGCTCGTCGTCAGTCCAAAATATCGGCATGTTCGTGAGGGTCGATGGGAGCGAGTCGAAGTAGCACTTGAAGAACGATCCATTGCCGAGTTCCATGTCTGTGAGCAGATACATCATGAGAAAGATGTGCTTGGGCGCGGCGAATTCGAGGTGGACGAGCTTCTGGCCAATCTCGGTCGCCTTGCCCATTTCGACCGTGATGAGGCAATTCAGGGGGATCAACATGACGCGGTCTTTCGTCTGGAAGGCGTCCTTTGCGTGAACCCCGCGCACTTCCGGCGCGTATGTCTCAATGCGCAGCTTGGACAACTCGGCACCGTTCGCTTCAAGCCAGCGGCACAGGCGTTCCCCAACGTCCAGTGAGTCCTCTTCGTCGATCAATCCGACGTTCTGTTGCGCAGACGAGTCTTCCGCGGGGTTCTCGTCGTCTGCATGGAGGTCCAGGGACATCTTGAGGCGCTTCGTTGGGGATTCCATCTGCACGAGATCGATCGACGATGGCAACGCACAATGTTCGTTCAAGTGCGCCTTAACCCAACTGCCATTGATCTTGAGCCAAATGTAGTGATCTCGTACTTAGACGAGAGATTTTAATACTTGGGCAATTTTTCCCAGTTTTGTCAGGCGGGGTTATGAGTTTTATTCCTTTGGATTGGTTGAATCGCCGATATTCTCCGCCAATCAGGTCGAGTGATTCATCTACAGTACCTTGACGACCAGGCGACAGTGCGGCGATAGACTTTGGCGATATCATTCTGTGTTTATTGCCAGCATTGCAGAAGCATATCTTGTTTGCCTGCCACAGTCGACTTGCGTCTGATATCGAAGGGTCGCCAGACGTTGCAATGTCCACGCATACAGGTGCGCTCCCATAAACGCCAATCAGTTCAGGTTGTCCCGCCATAGACTCAACGTCGTCAGTGTACGCTTTGGATGGCTTTATCAGGAGGCACTTCGTTTCGATGTTCCTGCCTGCTGGTCACCCTTTGCATTCACACGAGCGCAGGCACTCATCGACCATTCCCTACGACGCAGACAATGGACGCCCCGCTCGTAGGAGCTCGTAGAGCGACGAGGCTTGGGAAACTTCTCGGAAAAATCCGTGGGCGCGGGCGAGGTCCGTTGGGTCAAGGTGCACGCCACACCCTTCTTCTTGGACACACTGGAGCGCACACAAATGACCGAGTGCGACGCAATCGGCAACATTGCAAAACCGCATTCTACAGAACCACATAATGACTGGAGATGTCCCGCACGTACAAGCCAGCAAAAAAACCACCGACAAATGCATCGCCAGCGCCGTTGGTGTCTTGCACCTTGAAATCGAGCGGAACCTCCACGGGAAAGGCCATACTAACCACCCAGTCAGCAAGACTCAGACTTTGAAGCGCACCTCTGCGTCGCATGCACGACCCATGTCGGCGCGGCGGCAGCCGTTACGACGATGAGCGCGTTCGGGGCGAGATAGGTGTCGAGGATGGCGCGCGCGAGGTCTGGCATGTCTACATCACGCAGGTGCAAGGCGTCGGCAAGGGCATGGACTTCCTGATCGTTGCCGAGGAGGAGTTGGCAATATGGTAGCAACGCGACGAGGCGCTCGACAATGTCGGGGTTCTGTCGCCGCGGTGTGTGTCGTCGGGTTGTTGTGTGGACGCGAGGCACACGCACCTGGAGCAAATTGGCCGACGAGAGGTTCATGCAATAGAGCTGGTGGGGCGCGCGGTGGGTCGCGGCAAAGTGCGCGCACTCGAAGCGCGGCGGCGACGACAGCACGAACGAGACAACGTAGACGAGGTCGACGGCGGCCACGCTCTCGACAAAGGCTGCGTCCAGCGTGTAATGAAAATGCGCTTGGCGCTGCACGAGGAGCGTGCGTTCGTTGTCGGGTGTAATGAGGCAGATGCAAGTCGATGTTGCGCACCCCGTGACACTTTGGATGCGCATCTCGACTCCTGGAAGCATGAAGATCAAAAAGGACGAGACGAGATGTGACGAACCTTGGTCCCGAGCGACTTGGCAGACGACGTCAGCATTTGAATCGTCGCCGACGGCGCCAACAAAGATGGCCGCTTGGGGAGGCAGGAATGTCTAAAGAGGAGGGTGAGGCGACCGAACAAGAGGACGTCGACTAATCCAACCTGGATCGTACGGGCCGAGTTGAGCGCCGACCCACCGGTCGTGCGCACAACATTGGGGGACGCGACGACGGTATCGACCACCTTTTGACGCACCTCTGGCGCTACATGTGCATGTATCTACGTGCGTCGTCGATGAGGCATTCAGGCAACCAAGGGTTCTCGTACGGCTTCGCCATGCGTGAGGCCAAAGGATGCTACAAACTACAAAACGGTCGTGCGAGTCCACGAGGAAGCGCATCGTCAACTACCTCGTTTGACACATGCAGAATCATGTCAACCATGGGGTTCCCAAACGTGAGGATGCGAAGGTGGCGCCCTCGCAAGTCGCCGCCGCCTGCCATTGTTGTCGTCGAGGTTTTGATGGGTTGATGATGGCTTGTCAACATAGTCTGCTCAAAATATATGTAAAATATTCATATATTTCAACCTTTTCCATCAAAATCAAGCCTCAGGATTGACCATATGGTATGTTCCACGTGGATCGTTCTATTGTCGCTCGAAATATGTACTCCTTCAACGGAACTTGTACTCTTGCTGTGGTCATACGCAATCGTCATCTAGCATGCTTGCTTTAGCAATGCGAGAGGTCTCACTCAGGTCCTCCTCCGCCATGTTTGCTGCAGTCAAGAAAGTTTTCAGCCTCGACGCTTTGTGTGGTTTGGACAAATCTGTCGGGTTTATGTATATTTACCCGACGGGTACTTGTGTCTAGTGGGATGCCCAGTTGTTGAACTTGGATCTCACCATTGATTGGCTAAAATAAAATATATCCCTGCTCTGCATTGCGCAGTCTATTCTCGGCACATGCCTTGTGGCCACGGTGCTTTGGCAAGCCTTCCTTGCACACGATGGGCGCCGTGCTCAGAAGATGATAAGATGCCCACGCAGTGCGTTCG
Source organism: Aphanomyces stellatus (assembly GCA_009835185.1). NCBI lineage: Eukaryota > Oomycota > Saprolegniomycetes > Saprolegniales > Verrucalvaceae > Aphanomyces > Aphanomyces stellatus. The sequence goes on along the minus strand of VJMH01005103.1, from coordinate 55,877 downwards.
GCGGTTGCTCAGACTGGCCCTCCCATCAAATCTGGTTCCCTTGAACATGTGGCTTCAACCATTTTCATTGGTGTAAAATACAGCTATTTTAGCCAATCCAGGAGCCGGGGGACACTGTCGTGGGACATTTTCGGAGAAGCTCACAAGGCAAGAGTGGAATGACCCAGTCTTTTGTCTTCTCACAGCACGCGCCAGCATCGTCTTGCTGCAGGAGCGCACTTGCGATGGGAAGGAGCAACTACGACAGCACATTAACGGCAGCGCCGCGAGGGGGTCGCTCGTCCTCGTCCTCGACGTCGTCCCCTCTCGACAAAGCGGCGGTCCGACGGCAGTACAAGGCGCAAAAGCAGCAGTACTACCGCGAACAAGCGCGGGAAGAGGTGACAGCCATGCGGAAGCAGATCGAGGAGTTGCAAGCCGAGCTCGTTCGGCTTGGGCAGCGCACGAAATCGAAATCCCTCTTGCCGTGGAAGGAAGTCGCCGGCGCGTTGCAAGACCACTCGCAGGAAGCCGTCGTCCGGCAACATTCGCTAAAGACCCAGCGGCAAAAGCACGTTGACTTGATCTTGTGTCTTAACAAATGGATCCGACAAGCGAATGGGATGCCCACCGACAGCGACATCTCGGTACGTCAACGTCGTCGTCATCGTCGCGTCCTGATCGTCGCTAGACGTTGCCGTCGCCGACATGGGGCGCGTCCAATTTTTCGCTCTCGCGCATCAGCCTCGTCGCGCAACCCGACGCGCGGCGCCAGGGCTTTGACTGGCTTACCCAAATCTTGTACCACAACACAGACGCGGTATTTCAAAAGTACGCGTTCCCGACGGCGCTACCATCGTCGTCGCGGCGCCTCGGGGACATTACACTCGACAGCACCAACTTGGATCGGATCAACGTGATCACGCGGTATGCGATCGAATTTGACGGGGCGCTCGAAGACGTCGTCGCACTCGTCAAGAAGCATGAAATCGACTTGAAGAGCTACACGGGCGTGCCGCCGGACGTGGCGGCGACGCGCGGTTTGACAGTCACATTTGAAGACACCGAGGTAGAGAGAGTTGCATTTCGTCCGTTGTCGCCAACTTCCTAATCGTCTAGGCCCTGCATTCGATCTCACCCACGTTGACGTACGTGTGCGTCCGCAGCAACATTAGCTCGCGCGCGGCGCTGATCCTCTACCGCCAATACAACGACGCCGACCGAGTCGTGATTGTCGGCCAGTCGATTCCATCAGACGAAGCACATGCGATCGACTTTACGTGCCGCAAGTCGTTGATCTGGTAAGGCAATGCTAGAGTCGTCACGACCTGACGACGTGTGTGACTAGGTATGTGTTTGACCGACTCTCGCCGACCAAGACGCTCGTGCGCAACCTCTATGTGGCGAGCCACACGGTCTCGGCTGCCGGCGAGTTTATTCCATTCGAAGACGAAACGCGTCGGTGGGGTTGCGATGTCTCGCATATCCACGAGGAAGCCAAGGTCCCCGTCTTCAATCGGTTCCTCATGAACATGAGCTCGGGCGCGTTTGTTCGGACCGATGCGGCTATGCAATCTGTCATGCACTCTCTCGCGTCGAACAACAATCTTGTCAATAGCTGCTAGGTCATGTTGAATGACGTGTACCCCGTGCCAGCAGTTGAATCACCCAACTCTTCGACCGTGCTTGCCACAGAAGCCTCATTTCGTCGAGTTTTCTCGGGTTTGGCGTCCCAGTCTGCGGTCCGCATGGCAGTGACTCGGGTGGCATCGTCCGTGCTCGACCTCGGACCTTGGAGTCTTGTGGTTGACCGTGCCGCATGGGGTTTCGCCAAAGGATGTGTCGGCGGCGTTGCTAACGGGCGGATGCTGCCGGACCCTCATAAAGACTCGACCATACGAGGTCACTGCGCCTGGCAGAGCATCCTCAAGAATTCGAGCGCGAGAACGTCCCTGGGAAACCTCGGCCTCGATCCCGTCGACGTACATCGTTGTTCCAATCCATGCATCCCAGCACATTGTCGATTTCAAACGACCACCGCCACCACCACCACCAGGCCTCAATGAATCGTTTGCGACTGCCTCACTTGCGTCGGTCCTCGTGCGTATGCTCTGATGACCCGCAGACACGACGACAACGTTTGTGACACACATGGACTTGCACGCCTTCAGCACATTTCGCCAGTCAGAATGTCAGAACTGGAACGTTCGAGGACGTCGATAAAAGGTGCTTCACCTCCACATACTTTTTCTCTCTTCGTGCATGGGCCATGTCAACCGCATCACCTCTGTCATCAACGAGCGGTGCCGCGTGTGGCGGCCGAGTACATGTATGTCCGATGCATGTCGGATCATCTAATGTCCGTCCCGCACGACGAGGCGTAGACGCGATAAACAAGATGATGACGTGGCAGAGCACGAGGAAGGCTTGCCGTCGTCGGTACGAGGATGCGGAATTAATCGACCATACGACTCTGCATTATCCAGTACACGTCGCAATGTTGTGCCTCAGATGCACCGACCCTTAAAGCCATTCGCACGATGCTTGGACCTTGCCAGACGAAAAGGGAGTCGTCGCCATCCGCACGTTCTCTATGCAAACAAGTCCGCTCGGTTATGTACATGGACGAGATGTGATCGACGGGCCCGCGCACAAGAACGGAGAATGCTCCCTTCTTGGCGCCGCGAGTGCCTCTGTCATCCAGGAAAGCAAGTCATGTCATCGTCCTCTCGTTTTGTCGAATGGAGGCATTCCTGTCCAAACCCACAAAGTGACTCGAAGTTTTGTTGGACTTTGGCTGAGGTAGAGACAACCACTATGGACTCCCTCGAACAGCGTATGACAAAGCCCCCAATGGCCACAGATAGCGACGTGGCATCCCTGGGAATCATGACAACGCAGGATGCAGGCGATGGGGCAAACTTGGCCTGGTGCATGTGCCAACGCCTCTTTGAACGAAGCAGCCATCACTGCGACCACCAGTTCATGGAAAACCAGGTTGAGTGTCAGCCGTGATTGATTGCAACCCAAATGCCAGGATATATTCAGTGTTGGCGTTGGACAACCTTGAACTCCGCGCGCGACGAGAGATCTTCTTCGTCTTCTGCGGATCCATGTCGTTCATATGTCTCGTGGGTGGCACCAAGCCGCACGCGCCATGCGCTCCTTTCATCCATCTGCGCCACTCGCGGCCAACAGCGCCGAGCAGCTATCGAGGGTCATCATCAGAGGTGGCAGTCAATGAAGCAAGGGGCGCGTCGTCGTCGTGAGATCCCGTTTTGAAACTGCCTTCTGGAAGTAGAACACCGTGATGAGAAACCTATTTGCATATATTTATATTCAAAACGATGGTAATGTTCAAATTAAGCAGACTATTTGTATTCTAACGTAGTGGGTGTATGCTGTTTGTGTCATCAGATATTATAGAATTAATATTCTTCATATTTAACGTGACTGGATAATGCATATCTATCGTCTGACATCGACCTTTCAGCTGTGTATCACTTCTGTGGCGCTGCGCCCTCATAAAGCGTCACGGCCTGGTCACAAGATGGAGCAGTTCTACGCAGGCAAGGGACTCTTCGTCACCGGCGGGACAGGATTCATCGGAAAAGTACGCACGGATGGAAGCTTCACGGACTCTCATGAGACGACGATCGTAGACGCTGATTGAGAAATTGCTGCGGTCGACCCCCGACATCGACAAGATCTATGTCATGGTCCGACCCAAGAAAGGCCGGTCGGCCCACGATCGATTGGAATCCGACATCATCTCCAGGTACGTCCTCGACGTCCTCGCTCTTCTCTTATGTGTTTCAGTCCCATATTCAACCGCCTCCGCTCCGAGCGCCGCGACTTTGACGCGTTTGTCCGCGCCAAGCTGCATGCCGTTGGCGGTGACATCAACTCGGCCAGTCTTGGACTCTCGCCCGCCGACGCGCAATTGCTCATTGAGAAGACCAATATTGTAGTCCACTCGGCCGCGAGTGTCAGCTTCAACGAACCCCTTGACGTTGCGATTGACGTACGGCGAGACGTTTGTTCCTCGACTCATCCACGCCGTTGTAGATGAACACGTTGGGCGCCATGTACATGCTCAATTTCTCCAAGCAAATGAAAGCTCTCGTGGCGTACGTGCACATCTCGACAGCGTACGTCAACAGCAACCGTCGCAACTGCACGCTCCAGGAACAGGTAGACTCGCACGCCATGCAATCATCGATACTGTTGTTGTAGTTGTACCCACTCGATTTCGACGTCGAAGCGGCGGTCGATGCCGTCACCAAGGTACCCACGTTCCTTGGATGATATCCTCGATGACCTCGAGTAGGCCACGTCGTCCGAGGACATTGAAAAGCTCCATTTGAACCTCATTGGGACATATCCCAACACGTACACATTGACCAAGTCGATGGCCGAGCACATGGTGTGCAAGTACCGCGACCATGTGCCGCTCGTCTTGCTTCGTCCAACGATTGTCGGCGCCGCGTGGAAGGAACCCGTCCCGGGTTGGGTACGACGTGAGGATGATGATTCACCAAATCTCAATCCATGTAGGTGGACCAATTGGCCGCCGCCGGCGCCGTCTTCTTGGCCGGAGGCCTCGGTCTCTTGACAATCTTGCCTGGGGACCCGCGAAGTGTCGCCGACATTGTGCCCGTGGACTTTGTCGTCAACACGATTCTCCTGAGCGCGTTCGCCAAAGGCAAGGAAGCGCCACTGTCACCGCCAACGGTCGTCCATTCTGGCACGTCGGACCCGCGCGAGCAGCCGCTGCGGTGGCGCGTCCCCGCCCACGTCGTGTCGACGTATTTTCAGCAAAACCCGCCTGACAAAGGCATTACGACGCCGTCGTTTACCATGTTTCCAAGCCACCAACTGTTTCAAATTCACTGGTATGTCGCATGGCATTGGATGGCTGGCACGACATCATGGTTTGGATGGCTGACGTTTTTTGTGGTAGGTTTTTCCGGTACACGTTGCCGTCGTCCATCTACTCGACCGTTGCCAACGCGAGCGGGAATCAAAAACACATGGCGCAAGCGTCTCGTCTCTGGAAACTCACGTGGCGCGCGCGGCAACTCGTCGAGGTGTTCAAACCGTTCACGGAGAACCAGTGGGTCTTTAGCGCCGATGGTCTCATTAAATTGCGCGCGATGCCCGAATACAACTCAGCCAATTGGTACGTCGTGCAGCGTGGTGGCAACAGTGTGTTGCTGGCAACAACGTGTTGTCAATCTTGTTTTGTTGCTTGACAGTATTAATTATTTGTTTTTAGGTGCTGCGACACCAAGGAGATCGTGTGGGAACGCTACTTGTTTAATTACTCGGTCGGGTTGAAAAAATACATTTTGCACGAAGACGTGATCGACGTCGACATTGAAGGCGTTCAAAACACAGAGGTCGGATATGTTTAGTTCTTTATTATTTTAATCTTGTGGTAGATGGCACTGAGCACGGAACGCATGCTGGCATGGGACCCCGACCATCATGCAATCTCGTTTCCTGGATTGCTGCCTGATTTATCCTGGGCATTTACGTCGAGTCGCAAGCCAGGGTACACCCAATCGGGCCTCTGGGGTCGGTTCATGGGCATGACAGGTACACTCGTCATGTCGCAATCGATATATATATATATACGCGTCCATGTATTCAATGCTGATCGCGTCCATGGGCCACAGGGTGGAAGGAAGGCAAGGACCATGAAGCCACGTATGTGCCCCGTCTTCCTAATGACCCGAGTGCCGCCATCCGCGAGCGGGTCCTCGGATCGGTGGCGGTCCAAGACGCCATCAGCCAGCAATTGAAAACCACGAAATTGGACCGCGCCGCGCTCGAGCGCAAAGTACACGACATGTTTACGAAAATGGCGGCGACGATCAACTACAAGACCGTTCGCGTCGTCGGTTTTCTCTTGCGCAAGGTAACGTGCTCGCTTATGTGCACAATAAGTGGACGATGCGGCGGCGGATAGGTGTGGCGTCAAATGTACGACAAAATCATCGTCGACGAAGCCGGCCTCGAGGAAATCCGCAATCTGGTCAAGGCACGCCAAGGGCCGCTCGTCCTCATCCCGACCCACCGGTCGTATATTGATTTTCTCATGATGACGTACCTCTTCTTTGCCTACAACATTCCGATTCCGTACATTTTTGCGGGTGAAGATTTTCTCAACATGGGGTACGTGGCACAATGCGACGACTCGTGACGACGGCGTGTAGCAAAGTGACGCAACTGTTGCGCGAAGGCGGTGCGTTTTTCGTGCGCCGTTCGTTCAAAGACGATCCATTGTATACGGCTGTCTTTTCCGAGTACACGCAGGTACAGAGTGTGTCACTTTATGGTCGACTCATGTGGGTCTAGTATCTCTTGGCCAAAGGCCACACGATCGAATTCTTCTTGGAAGGCACGCGCAGCCGCAGCGGCAAACAATTGCCGCCTCAATTTGGCATGCTTTCGACGGTGGTCAAGTGCTTTGAATCGGGCCGCGTCGACAACGTAAGCTTGCGACACTGGTTTCGTGTTGTGTGAGATGTCCACGACTAGATTCACATTGTGCCCGTCACGATCGATTACGACAAACCCGTCGAGTTGTCGGTCCATCAAAAGGAACTCTTGGGCGAAGGCAAAGTGAAAGAGGTGCGTGTTGGGTCTCCTTTTGGTGCGTTAATGATTCCGCTCTAGTCGGTCGGGGCGTTGCTCAAGTCGTATCGCGTCCTGCGCCAAGATTTTGGCTCGGTTTCGGTGCGCTTTGGCGTCCCCATCCACTTGAAGGAATTCGTGGGCCGCCACAAAGCCAAGCCACCCGTCGACGCCAAGACAAAAAAGGAGGTGCCACTCCTCACGGACTTGGCGTACTCGATCACCGAGTCCATGGTGAATCGCGCGACGTGCACCCCATCCCATTTGGTCGCAACGATTTTACTCATGTTCCGCAACGGTGTATCCAAGTACATTTCTATTCCAGCCTTGTTAAATTCGGCTCATTTCAATGCCTAGGGAACAACTGGTGTCCCAAACTGAATGGCTTCGCAAAGAAATCGTGGCCCGCGGTGGCCGCGTTTTGAGTTCCCAAGGACGCACCCCTGCGTCCGTCACAGAACGGTGCGTCTTTTTTCAGTGGAATGGCAGCCGTTGATGTGGACGTAGTGCGCTGGCCTTGTTGGGCGATTTGGTGTTTTGGCGCCGTTCGAATTTGATTGAACCTGCGATTACAAACGTACGCATCTCGTATGTTGGAGATTATCATCTTTCAATCGGTAGCGGGAACAATATTCCAACATGATTGGCTTGGGCTACTATCGCAACAAAATTTTGCACTGGTTTTACAAAGAAGGCGTCCTCGCCAGCACGTACCATGCGTTGTGTTTGGCCAATCCAACCGCCGACCAAACGGTCTGTCGCCAATCGCTGTCTCGGTTGTTTTGATTTCGATGTCGCAGGTCATTGGCTGCAGCAAGCAGCAACTCGTGGACAAGGCGTTGTTTTTGCATGAAATTTTGGCCGTCGAATTCGTGCGCAAAGAATATGTCGATGCGCGGGTCGAATTGGAAAACACGCTCGAGTTTATGAAGCATCGCCACGTCCTCGCTGTCGACAGGTGCGTCAGTCGGGTTTAATTAAAACCATCCACGTGACATTTTGTGGTTTAGCTTGAGCTCAAATTTGGTGCTGACGAGCGAAAGCCAGCCGACATTGTCGCTTCTATGCGCCGTCGTGTGGCCATTTATTGACAGTTATTGGGTCGCGGTCACGAGTTTGCTCGCGTTGAAATCTGGCGCAAGTATCCCGCCCAAGGACCTTGTCAACCGCATGCAATGGTTGGCTGAGACGGTGCGATGGCTTTTTGTGATGTTGGTTTCACTTTCAACGTAGATGTACCACGATCGCATTATTGCCCACTATGAATCGTGCTCGATGGAAACACTGAACAACGCCCTGGCGTTTTTGACGGCATGGGGTGTCGTGTACACTGTTCAAGAGCAACGAGGTCAATTGAAACAAAAAGTGAACATGGTATGCCAATATGTACATGTCACCGTCCTGACATAAATATGCGCTAGATTCGCCTGACGGAGCGGTATCAAACGGGCAAAGCATTGGATGAGCTTGCGTCAAAGATAGCATCGTTCCGCAAACTGCCGCTGGCAGGGCCCAAGTCGATGGAACTCTCCGAACTTGTGACGGAATTCCCAAGCCTGTCCAAGTTGTAATGTGCTGGCAGTCGGCCGTCTTGTTGCGTTTGCATGACACAAACTAGTTGACAAGTCCTAGTTTAATAGAATTTATAAAGCATGTTTATAGAGCCTAACCACCGAGGTAGTTTCAGTTTAATAATCGTCTATCCTTGGTCTAGAAGCTAGTTCGTTGTCCAAAGCTTGCAATTTGGCAACTATGCAGAGGTTGACGCACACGTACACAAACATACACTTGAAGTACTACGTAGTACGAAGTAGAACCGAATGCCAAGCAAACATAATTCACAGATGGTGTACAAAACTCTAACGTAGTGTACTAGTAGCATATAATCTACAAAGATTCGCAGGGTGGCGCATATGAAAAGACTATTCTGCCATCAATTTAGCTCGATGCAAAGAGTCGAATCGTTGTTTCAATGGACACGGCCGCAATGAGATTGAGCAAAACAAAGCCACCAGCGAGCCAGCAAAAATCAAGCGGCAACGGCGTTGTCAAGTCAAACCAATGGACGCCCATGGCATTGCCTAGAGGTATGATTAGTGCCACCAAAGAAATGCATCGGCCAATATATAAATATATATATATGCAGTACCAGGCCAGAGAAGCAACGTCAACATGATGGAGGCCATCAAGAGTGTATAGAGTACAAAAGGGCGATTGCGCCACGCCGACTCCCGGAATGGATCCTTGAGATTGAATGCAATGGCTAAAATGATATACTGCAGGTGGCCTAGGCAAAGAATATAAATGCACACACACACACTGCATCCGTGCGTACCCACGAGCCACACAATCGACACTTCATACGAATGCGCCGTCATGTCCCCCGATTCACGCGGGTGAAACGTGTAGCAATGTGATCGGCCTGCCGCCACGTCTGGCAACGCACAAAACCACGGTTGGCGCTGAGCCAACAAATATGGCGCGGAGAAAAAGATTGCAAAACAGAGGGCTTGGCCCGCGACGCTCCAGAGAATGACTGGTGCCTGCAGAGATAGACAAGCATTAGACAAGTCAACGATGGCATCAAGAGTATTTACAAAAAGCGAATGCGGTGGCTGGGCTTTTGTAAGCGTCGGCGCTGGCGGTGTTTGCAGCATAAACACGGAAACGCCCAAAACCAAGATGAGGTCGTCAAACAAATACTACAACACAAACTCAGAGGTCCAGTCCACAGTCGACACACAACGTACTTGGGTGTCTGAAAACGTGGCTTCGACGTGGTTGAGCACCGCGACCATCGTCGTCTCGATGATGGGATACATGACCATAAACTTGAACGAGAGGAGCGACGTCGTCAGCGCGCATCGGCCTTCGCGGATCAGCGTCACGACATCCCCAATGGCTTTGTCGCGACTCGTAAAGGGCGCCACTACGAGCCAGATTGTTACGAGAAACCGACGGGTGCAGCGAACCGATGGACGCTTCGGCGTCCGACAAGGCCAACCCAACATGGGCTGCTTTCAAAGCCCCGCAGTCGTTGGTGCCATCGCCCGTCATCCCGACAAACAGTCTACAATGTAAACATCAATGCAAAAATTTTCAGGACGAAATGCACCCCGTGGCCATGAGGCGCTGGACGATCCACGTCTTGAGCTGGGGCTTGATGCGCGCAAAGATTTTGGTCTTTTGGACGAGGCGAGTGAGCACGTCGGGAGACGAGAGATCGAGGAGGGATTTCGCCTCCTCGAGCGCGACACCAGTAATCTACACGAGTAGGTCTGGCGGTCGCACGGCATGATGGGTGGTACCATCATGTTGAAATGGAGGTCCAGCAACGTTGAGATGTCCCCCACGGGGAGCCAGAGCGACGACGTCTAATGGACGTGAGCTTTTGTGTGTGAGCACGTGGTCGTACAGGATAGAGTTGGTAGACGAGCGAGCCATCTTTGGTGACATCGACGTAAAGGATCGACGGCGTCAATTGCATGCTGAGTTCGCGTGCGACTAGAATGTTATGGGTGACCCTACCCCGCCACAAACAATACGTACCATGCACGGCCGTGAGCGCATTGTCGCCCGTGATGATGCGCACGTCAATGTCGGCTGCTTCGAGCGTTTGAATCACATGGGGCGAGTCGAGTTTGATGGGATTCTACAATCTTTTGTGTCCAGTTTTGTTTGTGCCATTGCTACATACTTCAAACAAGAGAAAACCGAGAAAGTGGGCATTTTGTTCGACGGATGCACGGTCGGGCTTGGTGCCGTGGAACGAAAAGTCGTTTCTCATGGCCAGGCCCATGCAATAGAGGCCTTGCGAGGCGTATGTGTGCACAAGATCGGCATAGTTGGTCGGGAGGCTATCGGGGCAACAAATCTACACACCAGCAACAATTAAAAACGTTTCCACATGGTTCAGCCAACGTCGGCAATGGCTTCGGGCGAGCCTTTCACAAACACACGACACGACGTCGGACACTCGGTTTGAACGACGACGACAGACGACCGTTGCAACGCCGCGTCAAATGAATAGCGTTGCACGTAGCGCAGGGCCACGGTGCCATCCCGGACCAATTCGTGGTTCGCATTCAAGGTATAGTTGGAGACTGCAAACATGTCAAGCTCGAGGGAATAACCAGTGAGCGCGCCATCGACGACGGTGAGTCCATGACAGGCCGCCAGCGCTGCAAAAAGAAGTTGAGCTTTCCGAGCACAAAGAATGGCTACCATGTTCGAGATCGATGGACGCAGGTTGACGTGTCACGGGTGAAACGCCATCGCACGCATCCACGCCGAGGAAATGAAGGCGGTCGCTCGTGAGCGTGCCCGTCTAGTCAGTGCCATGAGATAGGTCAGTATGGCCAACCAAATGGAAAAGCCAAGTGGCGTGTGTAGTGAGTTACCTTGTCAAAGCAAAAACAATTGAGATGGCCGGCGACGTTGATCTTTTGGGCGTCGATGCAAAAGAGCCGAGCGCGCTGGAGCCGCGTGAGGGAAAACCCGACGCCGACCGTGAGGATCATGGGCAACGCCGCGGGAATCGTCGTCGAAATCAAATCAAACACCGAGATGAAGAGGTCATAAGGCGGCGAGTGGTCTTGAATCCTGTGGAGGTGGTGATTGAATTTAATTAAAGCCAACCAACCACGCACCCATCGTAGATACGCTGCATGCTCGTGAGTGCTGCGACAAGGGACAAGGCCGCCAAGTAGCGGTAGCTGTCGGTGACCATTTGAAAGGGAATCACATCGGGGTATAAAATCTGGCGAAAAAGTTCGCCTTTGCTCGTGGAAAACCCAGTGCGAGTGACGACGGCGTACACATCGCCTAAATTGAAGTTCAAAATGTGGCCAAGTTAGTGGGTATATACCCTTGGCACGCAAGACGGTCGAGCCCGAAAAGAGAAGCGCGGTTTTCGACACTTGTTGGACCGAGTCGAGCAGATTGGTTACGTGTTGCTTGGTGACGGGAATGGCTACGATGACGAAACGAAAAATTTGTGACGAAAGGACAAAAAAATACCTTCGCCTGTCAACGACGACTCGTCGGCGATGCACTCGCCAGAGAGGAGTACCATGTCTGCGGGAACAAGTTGTTCTTCCACAAGCACAATGTCTACAAGGAATATCAGCCATTCATCATCGTTCACATCGTCAAAATTGGGTACAACATGCCACACCAGAGTACAAAAGGTGGTCAGACTGTACCTCCAACAACAAGTGCCGTTGCGGGCACCGACATGATCACTCCATCTCGCTTGACCTAGTCAAGATTATTAAAACCCACGTCAACTCAACACTAGAGTTCACATGCAGCGTCTTACTTGGACGTGGACATTGCATTGCACGAGTGCTTCCATTTGCGCGGCATTGGTGACTTGTGTGACCACTTCGTAGAGTATCGAGAGGAGCGACATGGCTAATATCGCAAACGCATATGCATAGTACAGCTCTTGGAGCCACAATGCGACGGAAATGAGCTGGAACAAGTAGAATGGATGGACGACTTTGTCCAACAAGAGTCTACTCACTCAGTTTAAACGCATCAGGCACAGAATCGTACGTGTGGAGGGGCGTGGGATGCAGCGCCATGGCATTCTCGCCAAAGAGCGCGACGCGGTCTGCGACAATGGCCGACGGAAGCCCCGACGTCACGCGCTGCGTCGCTGCGTAGCATGTTTCGAGCAACACGGAAGGCACTATGCACTGCCTAAGCAACGTATGTCCTGTGTGTACACGTACCGCGGTCAAAGAGTCCGGTCTTGGCATCAAAAATGTAGCGCTGCTTCTTGTACTCAAACCAGCGCACGCCGCGGACATGGTGGATCGCATACTCGTGGATGTCGCCGTGGAGATCGCGCAACAAAACAACGTCCGCGTCGGTTAAGGACTTGACGCGGACGCGGGCAAGATACGTGAAGATTTGGGGCCACCATGACGTCAAGATGACGAGGATGCCGACCGTAGCGACGCAGAGGAGGGCGTACACGGCCAACCAAACACGGGAGGCGCGGAACCCAGCGATGGAGACGTACTCGGGTGACGTGGATGCAACCGTGGGATCGATGACCTTTGGCACAAGCAAGCGATCCCGTTCGTGGGTCGCACCAGTGTTCGAGACAAATCCAACAACGTGGAATGGCGCGTCGTCGGTTGCAGTGGATGGTGGGTTCGACATCGCTAGAAGGTCATGAGGAGGAGGTGATCATGCGTATCGTCGCGTACCCAGAGACACCATCACCAAAGAAGCACAAGTGCCGTTGCCTCTCGCGCAGGAGGGGGGTGATCGGGACTGCAGGTGCGATCAGTATCTCTCTGTGGGATATTGGATCCAAATCCTTTATCCGGATCTTACGTGTGATGGATCTGATTCGGACAAAGAAATGCCGAATTGAATTATGTCTGAAACGCCAAAATCGGCAAAGAATGCATTCCGAACAAAGATCACCTCGACCAAAGTGTGGTACGCTGGAGTATTTCCGGATACCAGACAACTTCCATGGATGTGCCCCGCGTTGATGAGCGAAGATGCGCGCGTGTTCCACCTCAAGCATCCTGGCACATGACTTATGTGAGATGAAGTCCCCATCGATGCATGAAGACGACCGCCCTTTGGCGTTTCCGCCAGCCCTATCTTGCACCGCAGTGCTTTGAATGGACATTATTGTCACACTCGCAAGGAAGGCAACGATTCAGAGACGCCCGCCCACCTCTTCATGCTACGACCTGCGTTTTCGCAGATGAACGCCGACAAGGTCGTTTGGATTCGGTGGCCCGAACAGGGCTAAAAGTGGTAGACAAGTTCAGCTGTCAATACTGAAGGTGTCGTTGCGCTCACGCCACACGCACACACATTCCAACGACCTTGCAACTCCGTTGATGTGAAACGGACTTGGAGATGATATATTATGATCAAGAGGAATGGGGGTCTCAACGAAAAGGCAAACATACCGTCGTCAACGAATACACTTGCGCACGCTTGACGGCAAAGAATGAACCGCCCGCTAAAAGTGCGTGATGCACGACCCAATTGGTTTGACACCCAACACTTGTCTGGCGACGTCCTCAGCAAGGGAGAGTGTGTCGTCCTTGTGGTGGCAGACTTCAAAAGCCTTGACATGTAATGCTTGCAACGTCACCGTGGTTCCATTCACAGCACCCACTTTGCGGTTGCCAGTCAAGCTGATCTCCTTGACATGGATTTGTCCAGAGAAAGAGCTTTTGCAGGTCGACCGTCACCTCCTTGGACCACTCCTACGTCGCCAGCATGACAAATCAACACGTGGACACTTTGTACCGGGTGCTCGTGGAACCTGTCAACCGAAGGCGCACGCAACATGGACACTGCACTTGCAGCGACTTGATACCAATATTGGGCGGCAAGCGAGCCGATCAAGACTTGGGGGTCCCGAGTAGGACGCTTGGCCAGGCAAGACTCCGACCAGCGGGTCCAAATACCGCTGCGCCATGGCCCAACAAGACCATCGCATCGTCCAATGGACCCACGCTCAACGCAAACGCGCCCCGGACCGTCAACCCTTGGGTGACACGTTGTCCGTTGGCCAATAGCTAAGAGGACTGTAAAATGGACGGTCGTCCTTGGCCTGTACCGTCTCAGTTTCGTTCAAGTGTTCGTCGACACCTTTGTGGTCGTCCTCGAGGAGGCGACGGTGCACCATGATGTCGACCGACCCTAGCCGCGCCCATTACCATCACCACACCCGATTGTGGCATCGGCGTACCCTCTTTTGAACAGGCCACACCTTGGGCGCGGCCCGTGACGACGTTGAATTGCGTCGACTTATCGCGAACGTATGTGGCCATTGTGATGGGCACGTAGTTGGCCGCGACCGCTTCTTCGTCGTCGTGGAGCGACAGGTTCCACGTCTCGCGGCAATTGCGCACCCGCTTCACGAAATCCAGCCCATTCGAGTCCGTGTACCATGTTTTCTAGCACCAAATATGGTAATATGGGAGATCCTGGGGACCACCAATGCGCACCTCAGACGCGATCGACGTGTCAAAGCGCACGATGGTTTCGCGGCCTTGGTGGTCGGCAATCGGTATCGGCCCCACCTACCCATATCAACAACTTTGTGGTCGATGATTACGATCACAAAGACCTACCGTCCATTCCACGACCACCGACGGATCCGAGTTGTGCAATTTATACTCCAACGCGCCCCAGTCGCCAAATGCAAACGACCACGAGTGGACAAGGCGTGTCTTGCGGCACGCGTACGTCGTGATAACGCTAAATGAATGGACAGTAGACGTGTTGGGGTGACCGTCGCATCAACTACCAATTGGTTGGGTGCCGAGCGGCCAACGCTTGCTTGTAGATGGGCACAAAGGGCACGACGACACTGGGCACGATCGTCTTGTTGGTGAATGTGACGACGGCTCCCGACAACGCCAATGGCAACGCAACGCTGAACGTGTGCGTGTGGGGAAGTGGATTGTAGATAAAACGTAAAGGGCTTGCCCGTGGGACTTTCCCTCCAAGCATCGCCCTAATATTCCAATTTTCTTATTCTCGCCAACCCGAAGATTAGAGTTTGAAGCCATGGTGTAGCTTTTTCGTCTGGCAAATTGCCCTGGCGCTTGCAGTTGACTCTATGGATTGTGGATGTTGACGTGAAAATGGATAACCAATTGCGTTGATAGAACACCCTCGCAAGATATCAGAAGTCCCTTGCCTTGAATTTGTAAATGCCTTTAATTTTCAATCGACCGGCTCTGGCTGTCCACGGCTCCTTCAATCACCAGCAGACAATATTGTGTTTTCCAACCAAATTTGGAGTTTCAAGTCGATTGATGAATCGACCCGCCAAACGCCTGAGCGTTTGATTTCACATGCTCGCAATCGGTGAAAGTGAGGCTACAAAAGCGTGGACATTTTCCCATCCTCCCATTGGACAAATCATATCCTTCCTGTGATTTGATTGGCTAGGCGATTAGAAAATCGATTCGGCAAGTCGATTCGATTGGGACTGAGACTCCAATATTGAATCGAATTGACAATAATTAATATCTCCATCTTTTGTTGCACGCACTGCTTGTCGCGCCGACCGACAAATGATAGCAGCTCACCGTATTCGAAGAAAGATTACACCCTCTTGTCAAAAGCCGAAATATCCAATCGTCCAAAGCTCATGTATCGAGAGGTATATTATCCAAAAGGGAACACGACTCAACAAAATATGCAATGGTATGCACAGGGAACCCGTCAGACGTCATGCGCGCCTTCTAAAAGTCAAGCCCGTGGGATTCACGTCCAACCACTTTGGCAGATTCCGCCAGGTTCGACACCAACGGGTCAAACACCTTGCTAGCAGCATCGACATGGACAGAATCTTCCTTGTCGCGGCAAACTTCATATGCCTTGACATGCAACGCCTTCAACGTCACCTTGGAACCGTCCACGGTGCCCAACTCGCGGTTGCCAGACAAACTGATTTCCTTGACGCTGAACTTTTCCCAGCAGTGGCCAGCCAACAAATCTTTCAAATCCACTGTTGCGTCTTTTGACCATTCCTAAATAGATACACAATGCGTGTGATACTACAAAATCCAGATTTCAGCCGTACCGGATGTTCATTGATGCCAAACAAATGGGTCAGTCGCAGTCGAATGCAACGTTTGCACTTGACTTCGAGCGACGTGAGACCAACATTGGGTGGCAGACGAGCCGCCCAGGACTTGTTGGATGCATCAAATTTCGTTTCAGCCGGCAAAAATCCGACCAAAGGACTCAAGTAGCGACGTTCCATCTCTGTGCGCAAAAAGGCCATGGCTTCGTCGTGGGGACCAACGCTCAACGCAACGGTACCCCGGACGGTCAGACCTTGGGTGACGGATTTGCCATTCTTCAACGAGAGCTACGAAATTACAAGGTCAACGATGGCGTGTATGATGGATTGTTGCATACCGTCTCGGTCTCGTTCAAATGTTCGTCAACGCCCTTGTGGTCATCATCAAGCAGGCGTCGATGCACCATCAATTCGAGCGACCCTAACATGAAAGCTCACAAACGACATCTACAAAAGTCTGTACCATCCTTCAAACTGGCCACGCCTTGGGCTCGATCCGTGATGACGTTGAATTGGGTCGACTTGTCACGAAGGTACGTGGAAATCGTGATCGGCACGTAGTTCGAAGCGACTTCTTCTTCGTCATTGTGCAACGTCAAGTTCCACGTCTCACGGTAATTGCGCACGCGTTCGACAAAATCCAAGCCGTTGGAATCCGTGTACCATTTTTTCTACGACTGACATGAGGTCTATAGGACAAAGAAATGTCGTACCTCCGAGGCAATCGAGGTATCAAAGCGCAAGATTGCTTCACGGCCTTGGTTGTCGTCAATCGGAATCGGACCGACCTATCGTGTAAAGTTTGGGTCATTCTGTACCCACCAACTGATATATACCGTCCAGTCAACCAATACGGATTGGTCCCAGGCGTGCAACTTGTATTCCAACTTGCCCCAGTCGCCAAAGTGGAATGCACAAGATTGAACGATGCTGTTCTTTTGGCAGTTGTGCGTCGTGATGGCGGGCAACGGATGAACGGCCGATGTATTGGGGCGGAAGAGATAAGCGCCCGACGAACAATCTTGATTGGGCTTGGCGAAAGCTTGGTAATACAAAAGCGACGACTTGACCTGGACGGTTGTCTTGGTGACCTTGTTGGTCAATGAAACGAGCGAGCCCGTGGCCGAGTCAACTTGAACTTGGACAAACTCATTTTCCGCCGACAAGATCGAGTCTTCCACGATATCCCAGCCAGAGATAGCAGCAACTTCGGCATCGTTTTGCTTTGGTGTGACATGATACACCAACCACCCAAGCGGGGGCACAGTAGCTTCGACGACCAATTGGTTGGGCAACGAATGAGCCAATTCTTGTGGGTACACGGGTACATATGGCACAACCACGCTGGGGACGACTGTTTTGTTGGCCAATTCAACCGTGGCGCCTGTTGTCGACAACGGCAACGACACACTGTATGTGTGCGTGTGGGGGAGGGGGTTGTAAACAAAAAACGTAAACGGCTTGCCCGTCGTCGATGCGTCACAGACACTCACGTTCGTGAGCAAACAGAATTCCACGGGGTGGTGAACAATGTCACTCAGAACTTTCAAGGCCGTGCCGACGCCTTCGCCCAATCGCTGCGCATAATCGTCAGCGACGGCTTGCTTTTCCGTGCCCGAGACACCATCGTGGTGGAGCGAGAGACCCACAACAGCAGCCAAATGGTTGACCTTTGGGGTGGTTAGTCGTCAAGACTAGACGGACATGGCTCCGTACCCCCGTTTCGTGCACTCCGCTCCACACTTCCAATTGGCGAAGCGATTGCAAGAGGCTGTTGACGACGCGCACGTATCGTTTCAAGGCAGGGCGACTTGTGAAATACCCAGTCCTGAATGGAGTGATAATAGGATGAAATACATGGCTCTAGGTCAACGCACCAGTAACCATAAGCTTGGTCTGCATAAGGAAAGAAATCGTCGGTTTTGACACTCCAGTCGATCTTTTCCTTCAACTTCAAGTCGGTATATTGTTCCAATGTCGAATACAAAATGTTGACTCGGCCTTCTTGGTTCACGTAATGAATCAGTTTGTCCATATTTTTGAACCATTTGTGCGCATTTTGGTACTGGAAATCCGTTCCCATGGGCCAAAACACGTGGTTCCCTAAAAAATGCATGACATTGCAGATAGGTATACGCGTTGAGTACCCTTTTGATGGCTTGCACGATCCAACGTTTGGTCCAGGAACAACTTCACGCGCTCGCATACGTTGTAGTCATGCAAAAATGGATCATCCTTAATGGGAGGATCGCTTTCGAAATAGAAGCCCCCAGGAGCGCCGTAGCCATTTTGGATCATGCCTACTCAAGTAATTAGGTCAAAACTAATGTGCACAAAGTCGTACCAGTAAAGACAGACTCGTCACGGGAAGCCGAAGGTTTCCAAATAAACTCTACGCCAAACATGACACTCGAGAATATGCCACAAGACTAACCAAGATTCTTTTCCTTCCACCGCTTGTCGAAATCTTGGTAGTCAATGCGAGCAAAATAGAGCGCATCAAATCCAACACCGGCCGACAAGAGAGACCCTTGCACCGACGAGTGACCAAAGGGGTCAATTTGCCAACCAATTCGCGGAATGACGCTGCATTCGCGTTAGGACGCGCATTTCAATATGGGGCTTACCCGAATTCTTCAAGGAGAAATTTGTGGCCAAACGCCGTCTGGTCGAGCATCGTGGAGTAGTGGGCAGTGGCCTCGTCGTGCATGACCCACCCACCATTCACGGACAAGTCCAAACGCCCTTCCTTCACAAGTTGCTTGACAATTTCCTTTTTCCCTTCGGTCTGTTCGCGCCACCTGCAGGTCGATTGTTTGAGAAAAGCCGACGATGACATCGATTCTCACTTACCAGCGCTGGAAGAAGGATTGTTCAACATACATGAAGCGGCGGTTGGGATTCTTTAGGAGTTCGTCGACAACCGTGTCCAATATCCAATCGACTTCCTGGGTGAAGTATTGATCCACCGTGATGAGCCAACCGGGGTCGTCGTGGGTGTGGGGAATCAAGTGGACATTGAGCTTGTCCTTCGAGATCGACGTCGATGTCTGGTAGTGATGATCCTCGGGGTAGTCTGGCGACCAATGCTCGCATTTCGGTAAAGGCACCGCATTGACCCACACTGCCGACAACGCGGCGGCGGCAGCTGCGAACCGCACGTGCACCATCGTGATCAAATCCGGAAATGACAAGATCGCGTTTCTCTTTTTATTGACACCCACGGAAAATATTATTCCTGGATCATCCCACCAACATTCCTGATTTGTATAAAATAGACCACCTCATACAAACCCCTTGTTGACATAAAAATTGAAATAGAAATGCATGTTCTCGACGATGGGCTCAATTTTTTTTAATTCGAGCACTCCGTCTTGGATTCGCACACAATTTTTCCTCACTTTTTATAAAATGCCCCCACACCGACACCGGCCATCGACATTCGTCAAACGTCATGTACTTTGTATTGGGTATGAAGAGAAGAAGGCTGTGACGGATGGTCGTCCCACAGACTTCGCGACCATTCTTCCCCAATGGCGAACCGTCATGGAACGAGCGCGTATTCCTCGTCCCCATGGAGGCTCGTGTGAAATCACATCATGTTGTCTGCTTCGTCAGGCCAGCGAACTTCACCCACAGCCGATGACTCGAGGGGTTGGTGAGGAATTGCCGCTTCAAACGGCATGCACTTTGGATCGAACGTCGCAGCGACGTAGTCTCCATATACGACTGTATTCTCCTCGTGATTCACGAGTATGTTTGCTTATATCGAGTGGGCTTTGAGTGTATTACAAAGGGGCACCGTTGTGACATCTCTTTTATTGACCATTTTGTTTGAATTTCGTTCGACTGACCAATCGAATTGCTGAAGCGAAATTGAACTCGTTGGCATCCGCTTTGCAATTTTGCAAATTTGAAAAAGAGAGCGTTTGGTGTTTCTTTGACATGGTAGCATGGGAATTACGGTAATTATTATGGTAGCGTGAACACTTCCCATCTCATCTGCATGGCGTGACGTTGGCTCAACTGATCTCCTTTCATCACAGGGCCCTCCCGATCGATCTCTTCATCGTGATAATCGTGACTGGCACCCAGATCAAAAGACTGTCACGTGATTGGTTGATACACTTGTCATCCACATCAAACTCCCCATTTGATTGGCGACAGCGCAGTGAGTGGGATTTGATTGGCTCCAAAGTTACCAGTCATGCAACAACTTGGTGACAGATGCGATGACCAAGAGAGCGCACACCGAAGTCAGCGCCTCGCAATATCGCGAGTATTGATTACGTCATCGGGTTGCAAGGATCCTGATATCCTTCGACAACAATGTCCCGGCAACTGCTACATCTCAAAATTGAAGGCAAGTGCTCGTACTCGCACGTTCGCGCAGCCGTTCATCTCCATGGTGTCGTTGTCGTGATAAATAATGGACATATTGCATTTCAAGGATTGGCGACATTGCTGGGGTCGCAGTTTCGTCCCCCCGTCTCTCTGTTCGTTGTCCCCTTGGCTAAGCCGAGAATACACGGTCCTTGAAGTCTGAACGTCCAGGCCTTCGATTATTTTGTGCATCAAAGTTTCCTCGTTTGAACTTCGCATCAGTGCGACGACACGAAAATCAATACCGCCCCGGTTCTCCATGGGTCATTTCTATTTTCTTTTTCTTTATTTGATGGAATTTGATTTGGAGCAATGCTGTGTTCCAAAGCCTTTGATTTCAACAATGGTGCGGAAGCCAGCAAAGGTCAGCTCGCCGCGAGTCGTCGGCATGACGTTTGTCCTAGCCCGAAGTCTTCATCAAGGTCGCCCAAATTTCAAAGGACGACCCGCTGGGAATTGAATGGTCTGATGAACGTCCAAAGACGCGCATTGTAAAGGTGCAGGACCGTTCCGTTGCGTGGTCTGCAGGTTTACTACCTGGCATGGTGCTCCTCGGAGTCAAGGTTGCGAATACGGCGGACTTCGAGGAGCTCAATGGCGCAAAACGGCCCCGTCTGTGCGGTGGTTCGATGTTTCCACGAATTCTCATTCTAAAATGCACGTACCATGGTAAGAATCATGGAGGCTACAAGGACCTCACATGCGAAGCATGCAGCCAAGAGGATCTCGACCTTTCGGCGCGCATTCGAAGTCGCGCCCAAGTTTACAAGAAGAACGTCATTGCGCGCCTCGGTCCTGCCGATGGTGCTGTCATTTTAGCTGAGGTACATCGCGTCGTAGCACGGGAGTATTGGCACACGAGGAAGAAAAAGGCAAAGGCATCTCGAGCTTCGATGTTCACAAGCGACGACGTTTGTGTTTTGTCTCAAATACCACACTGATCATGCAGTAGGAGGACGCCCACGCTGACGAAACACAATCGAGACCCACCACGTCCCATGTGAAACCATCTCCGTCGCCATCCCCTTCGTCACCGCCATCTCCTTCGTCACCGGCACACACCCCGCGTCAAGTCAAGAAGCGCAAGAGTGTCCCTAAAGAGAAGATCAAAGCAACCTCTGCAACGAAAACGAACAAAAGAACGTGGCGTGAGGCCGCGGCGCGAGGACAACTTCACATCAAAGAGGAATAAAGGAGGGACGAAAGGCCATTGAATGCGTGCTGCTCGAACACGTGGACGGGCACATGTCTGTGCTAGAGAGGAGTTTTCTTGGCTACATCAGGGTAGCATTGTCAACAAACAGGTCGAGATTTGGCCGCCTCATCCACGACTTGCATGTAGAGGACGTTCCTCGCATCCACTCTAAAGTGCAGAATCATACGAGAATATATATATTGTTTGATCGGAGCTGGTCAAGGTTGGATCAGAGGACCATGATGTCGGGCATGCGACGATGGATGCGGTCGATTGCCGCCGTCGACGTCGGTGGGACAACATCGAGGACTCGCGTGACAACGTATTCCCATCCGATGCTGCACGTTGCGTTCAAGGCGACGATCGACAAGAGGTGCCACTGAAACGTCACAGGCAGCGGGAGCAGTTCGAGCCATCTACCCCTCCGAGTCAAGCCACACTATGATGGTTATATCGTACGTGAGCACCGCAGCGTTGTGGGTGAGCGTAAGCCAGAGTAGGAGCACGATCATGGCCACAACATATCCGACAAAGAGCTTGTTGTGGGGCCACACAGCCTGGCGAAACGGGTCTTTTAAATTCATCGCGACAGCGACAATCACAAATTCCCAGTGGCCAAAGAGCCACGCGACCGAGTTTTCATACGACACGCGCGTGTAGCCATCGCCCGGCGGTGACACATACGTGTAGCACCCACGTGTGGCATTGGCCCGCGCTTGGTCGACCGAGCAATACCATGGCTCGCGGGCCGCTAGTCGATTTTGTAAGAGATAATGACAACAACGACGAACCCGAGGCCATGGCGAGGGAAAAACAAACGACAAAGATGAGCACGTGCCCAGCCATGGACCAGACAATCGATCGCGCCTGTTTCATGTCGTCGATTCTTTCATTCCATCGAGAAACACACGTACAAACAACGTCATGGCCGGTTGACGGGACGAGAGGACCGGCGTCGGGTCCGTGTGCAGCATCAAGATGGAGAGACCCAACACGATTACCATGTCGTCGAGTAAAAACTAGACCACTGTCAACGAGGAAAGTATGGCTGACGACGACTTGGTAGTTGCCAAGAGTGACGAGGACTGCGTACAAAGTTGACGTCATCACGACTTGCGTGACGGGGTACATGACCATGTACTTGAAGCCGAGGTATGACGTTGTCAACGCACATCGGCCTTCCCGAATCAGTGTGAGCACGTCCAAAATATGTTGCTGGCGACTTGTAAAGGGTGCGACTAGCCCGAATTGTATCATGAGAAGAGTATAAAAGTATACCAGATTGTACCGATGGACGCTTCGGCATCGGAGAGCGCCAACCCAACGTGGGCTGCCTTGAGCGCACCGCAATCGTTGGTGCCATCGCCACACATGCCCACATAGTGTCTACGCCCAACAAATATATACGTCAAAACAACGGTAGTGGTGTTACCCTTGCGCCATGAGGGTTTCGACGAGCCACGTTTTTTGGTCGGGTCGAATGCGGGCAAAGATTTTAACGACATCGACCATCCCGATCAAATCGACTGCAATGGACGACGACGTTTGGAACCAATGGAGGCTGGCGCCCGTCAACTAGAAACGACAATACATAAATCATTGGGCCTCTTCCTTGTACCGCAAAGTCGGTCGTCGGACTCAACTGGAGAAAAGCGTCCATCGAATAGGGCTGGGTGTCCCCCGAATCAACATTGTGCATGACGACCGACGCCACGTGGTCGTTGCGCTCGTCTGCATGGTCGACATCCAGAATAACAATGTTGGGGCGCAAGTCCATGGCGAGCCCCCGTGCGACTGTTGTGCCAGAGTGAGTCAACGCCCCAACACATGGTGTACCGTGGATCGCTGTCAAGGCGTTGTCGCCCGTGATGATTCGCACGTCAATGTCGGCGGTTTGGAGCGCCTCCATGAGTGGGGCAGATTCAGGCTTGATTGGGTTCTACGTAGCAACACATGTTGCCTGCGTTTCCAGCGTTGCCACATACTAGAAAGAGCAACAATCCGAGAAACGTGAGCTGCGACTCGACGTGGGCACGCGGGATGTCCTGTTGCACGACGATGTGTTTTGTGGCCAACCCCATGCAGTAGTAGCCGTCTTTGGCGTACGCATGCACCGTGTCATGGAAGTGCGCGGGGACGGCGACGCAGCACTCGACCATGGCTTCCGGCGACCCCTGCCAGTCGTTTGAGCTTACAATCCCACGACGGTAGCACGCAATACCTTGACATACACTTGACCATCGCTGAGCACGATGGACGATCGTTGCAAACTCGCGTCGAAGGCAAATTTCTTGACGTACGTGAACCGCTTGCCCGACGTCGGGCACTCGATTTCTCCCGTTGCGTTGTCCCATCGATGCTTGGACGCGTGAAAAAGGCTGATTTCGAGCGGTGACCCCACCAGCTGGCCTAAATTGAAACGGAAATGCACCCCTCACCGATTTAATCATCCACGTACCTTGGGACCACGTGACGCCGTGACACGTGCCGGCACCGTGCTGCATGGCATGAGAACTCTGACTGAGGGGTTGAAGGCCTGAAAAAGCCAACGAGGCTGTGTCGGTCGTGACGACATCGACGCCTTGAAAGACCATCGTGTCGGTAGTGAGGGTTCCCGTCTATGGAAACTATGCCAACGATCAACACGAGAGGCCACAACCAACCTTGTCAAAGCAAAAGCACGTCAAATGACCGGCCAAGTTGATTTTGGGCGAATCGATGCAAAAGATGCCTTGGCGCTGGAGGCGGTGAAGCGAGTAGCCGACGCCGACGCTCAGAATGAGGGGCAGGGCCGGTGGGACGGCAATCGTGATTAAATCCAAACTCGAGACGAGGATGCGTGTCCACGACATGCCATGGGATGCCCTACGACATGGCCATGAGACCAAGTCAAGACAAGAATATGGTCGCACGCGTCCATTGCGTTTTTGATGCCCGTGACGAGTGCGAGCACCGAGAGCGCGGCGAGGAAGCGGTAGCTGTCTTTTTCGACTTGGAATTGAATGGGTTTTGGACACACGATCGATCGAAAGAGATCGCCTGGGACACAAAAACACGTCGAGATGAAATAGGACACGAAGGCCAAACCTTTGCTCGTGTGAAAGCCCGTGGCCAAGACGATGGCTTTGCAGATGGGCGCGTCCATGCGCACGATCGAGGACCCTGAATGCAAGAGGCATGCCTTTTGTGTGGCTTTCATTTTGGCCAAGGAAAGATCGTCGTCCACGAGTGAGACACTGTGTTTGTGGACAGGAATGGCTACCACGAGACATTTTCCAATGCAAAACATGACTGTGGTACCTTCGCCCGTCAAGGACGATTCGTCGGCCGCGCATTCGCCTTGGACGAGTGCCATGTCGGCAGGCACGACGCCAGGCCCGACAAGAACAACGTCTACGTCATCATCATTTGCACAACGGATTCGAGTCGACGAGGGAGCCTACCGCCAACGACTAACGATTCGACAGACACGGTCTTGATGACGTGGTTGCGAAGAACCTATGGGATGATGAGTCGTGGTGATTCAATCGGGATGGGAGCACTACTTGGGCGGTGAGATGGTCCATCTGGACCAAGTCATGCAGTTTCTTGGAGCTCGAGACTTGCGAAAATGCCTCGTAGAGCAATGACCCGACGCTCATGGCAAAGATGAGACACGAGTACGTATAGTACTCTTCGTAGATCCAGAGAAAGACCGATGTGAACTGAAAGAGGTAGAACGGATGGAGAAGTTTCTCAAGCAGGACGTGATGGAGCGGCGCGACCGAGATGTCAAGCGCGTTCGGTCCAAAGAACCCATGGACGACCGTCGCGGCGGAATCCGAGTACCTACAGAGGACACGGATCACGAGGCAGAGGATATTGACGATCGAGTACCCGGACGCGAGGCGCTGGACGATGGTCGAGGCTGGAAGTGCATGGCACGTGGCGCTGCATCGCTGAAAGAACCCGCTGGCGTCGTCCAAGACGTATCGATGTTTGCGGAATTCAAACCAAATGGTTTCGCCGGTACGATGGACTGGTACGGACTCCCACAGCCCCGAATCCATGTGTTGCACCAAGACGGACGTTGCAAAGAGCGCCGACGAGAGTGGTGTGCGCGTGCATGCTGCATGGAGAAGCGGGACATAGTACGCGACGAGTGGAAGCACGCCGAGCGACGCGACCGACAAGAGCGCGTACATGAGTTGCTTCCACGTCGTCGATCGATACAGGCGGATCGCACGAAATTCGGGCGGCAAGTACAGCACCGAGAGGGGGCCGCCACCGGCGCCACCGCCGCAATCGAGCGTTCCAACCGCACCCTCGGAGTTGCTTGGCGATATCATCACTGTCGCCCGAAGGAGTTGCGCGGTGTCTTCACTTGGATCGCTCAGCCTCTTCTTCATCGATGCAACCCGGATCTGAGGCGCGAGAGTTTATCCGGAATTCCGGATGCAAGATGAAACGGCGGCGATCTGCGATCTTGCGAACAAGTCGTCGGCATGTGGCCATCGAGACTTTAGAGGGCTAGCATCCTGAGGGAAATATCAATGTACCGTCCTCGTCTTTGTCAATCGGGCGGATATAGACCCGCACAGTTTCTTCGTTTTAGGGCAAACTTTCCACGAGCTACAAAGGCCTTTGGCGAAGATGCTGAGCACGATACTCCAGCCAACGCTCATTTGGGTGTGCGTTTTACTGATGTCGTGAGACGAAGCCGATGGGTGCACACGTCAAAGTCCAATCCGCCAACCCTACGAAACCAATCGAGTTGTTCGTCCAAACGAGAGAAAGGTGCGCGGGGATCACAACCAGAATTGTGGATCGATCATTTTTGATTTTCGCCGGCGCTCTTCCGGATATTGTATCCGGATATGCTCCCACAGTGGAAGCGTTGCGTGATGGCAGAGCACGACGCGAAAAAGCCGGTGGAGCGACGATGCCCAGCACCGATGCGATCGCCGAGAAGAAGCGGCGGCGGACGCAGCGCAAGATGGAGACACAGACGCTTCGACGTGAAAAAGCAAGGGCCGAGTGCGAACACCTGCGGCAGTCCATTCAGATCCTCGAAGACCAGCTTGGGCGACTGACGCGGCCACGGCACAAAGCCGCCACCGCGGAGACGGCGGCGGCAGATTTCATGTTGTCGTGGCAAGAGGTGGCCAAGGCGCTCCACGATGACGTGCGTGGAGTCCGCGACGAACACACGGACCTCGTGGCGCAGACCAAGCAGCTTCGCCGGGTCGCGGCCGCGATGGCGCAATGGGTTCGACGCGCCGTTGGAACCGATCATCTTCGCGTACGTGCGCTTCCACCCCCGTCGTCGGTGGGAGATGAATATGTTCATGTAGGCGCCACGGACACACGACACGGCAGCGGCTCTCTCACTCCTCCCCGTGACCCTCCATGCATCACCCGCGTGCAGGCAACATGGCCTCGACTGGCTCACCCAAGTGCTCTACCACAACACGGACGCCATGTTCCAAAAGTATGCCTTTCATCATGCCGATGCCGGCGTCTCGTCCGACGACGGCATTGTTTCGGCCACCCGCGTCGACTTTGACGCGCTGGATGTGCTTCAACTTGGCCTTGAAGCCAGCCTCCCCGCGCCGCTCAGTGCCGCGTACGCTGCGATCTACGACCACCTCATCAAACCATTGAGTCATGCTGATCGCTTTGCAGACGCGGCGGCCGTTCCTATGGATTGCGAGGTAGAGATCTCATGGCCTCCATGTTCCATCGCGTGTCTAGCTCGTCGCCGCGATCGCGCCGTCCATGAGCTACGTGCGCCGCACCAACACCCACAGCAGCCTCTTTCGCGTGCAAAACATTTTATACCGCACGTTCCACGACGTGCAGTGTCGTCGGATTGTTGTTGTCGGCCAAAACGTGCCCGACGACGCGGCGAGTCCGTGCCCCGCGTCGGTCGCGTCGAAAACGATGCTCTGGTATCGGATCACGTCATCATGTGTGCTGATTGCGTCATCTAGGATCACGCTGGACCAAGAAGCCACGACGACACGCGTGCGCCTCCTCTCGCTCGCGTCCCACATGTATCGCGACGGCATAACCGTGGACCGTGACGCCGCCGCCCATGCCTGGGGCGTCGACTTTTCCAATTGCGCCACCGACAGCGCCAAGGACGATATCTGGACACGCCATCTCTACACAATCTCGGGCTCGGCGCAGCAGGCATGGACTCGCTACGTTCGAAATGCCATCGAAGCAACGAAACAGGCGCTGCCGACCGCGTAATCATGTTGGATTCCAAGTCCCGGCTTTGAAACGAAGCGCGAGAAGAAGGCGCCCCTCAGCACACGCTGTCTTGACCGTCGATCCTTGCCATGCATTCAATTATTTATCACGACAACATGTGAGAACGGTCGTGGAATCAATTTTGACATGTTGAACATGACCCACTCACCAAACTTCAAAGTTCTGGCCAAAGTTGACGTTGTTGCATGGCACGAAACGTCGTGGACCTGGGAGCCACTGCAATCCCATTCACGGCGCTGGCGCCAATCAAATGGCGAGTTTGATGTGGATCGCAAGTGCGCCAACCAATTCTTTAGTCACTCCTGACAATTACTGTATATCATAACCTCTGGGGCAATAATGGATGAAGAGATTGATCGTATGCCGCCACGTACATGAAGATGGTAACCAACTGAGCGGACGTCAAGCCATAAATATAGGAGGTTTTGACGACGCCTTGGGTCGTTTCGCCGAGAAAGGAGTCTTGCCAAATCGACAAAGCTTTGAGAAGCCATGTTTTCTGAAGGATGTCGATTGAATAGTAACTGGGGTAGTTCAGATTCAGGGCTGCCACTCAATTCTTCTGCCAGAGCGATATTCGCATGTCGTGACTTGACGGCCTAGACATCTTGATGTGAGGGACATTCTCTCCATGTTTAAATCCCGACATGTTTCGTTGACTGGATCCCTCTCTGGTCAAATATGTGCGAATGATTTTAAAGTTCAATTGGTTGTGTCAACCGCGTTGGCCTTTCTCGATGAGTGTCGACACATTTCAATCATGTGTGGACAGGATGTCGGATGACAAAGAAGACTGCGCGGTGTCAAATGTTTTGAGTGACTGGCTGCGCATCGCACTCGCCTTAAGACGACCCATACGACAGAAGTAGAGTCCCACAACAATAGATTTGAGCGAGGCAACCCCTCCCCGACTTTACTCGGACATTCGATTGTACTTCCCATCTGCGTCGAGTCATGGTGGAAACCCTGGACTTTGCAGTAGCACATAAAGTATCAGTCGCGAAGATCCGACCCCTTGACATGCCCCATGTCGAGGGACAATGAGTCCCAGTCAACCTCGTTGCACAGAAAGTTCATGCGCTTGATCGCACAATTGTACGAACGAGTGTCCAGTCACATTTGTTGTAGTTTGCATGTTGTGATCGTTCATTCGTTTGCCCCCTTTCTTCAACACGTGCTCATCCAAATCAAATCTAACCAGCAGTTGAATTTGTTTTGCGAAACAACTCACTCTCGATGTGAATGATGGACCAAAATTGAAAAGATGAGTTTGTATATTATAAGACAAACTACCAAGAAATTACTCAGCCAATAAAGAAGTCGAGCAGTATATGGAAAAATCTATTTCTGATTGGCCCATCTTCAGTTAGCAGTGGGGTTGGCAGTGTTCCACTTCTTGTGGAGGAGTGGATGATTGCATTTTGGCGTCCATTTGACCAACATCGAGCCACATGAAGCCACTTGGAAGTCGTGATGCTTGTCTCGTCTGTAAGCATCACAACTTTCACATGTCTTCATGTGGCTGCCACAACTGAGCACGTCGAAAACCCTGGAAGAGCTGACTGACAGCTTCTGTGAGTGTTTACACGGCTCTCACCACGGCAGAAGAAGCTTCATGTTGTCCGTCGTGGACGGTGGTTGTGGTAAATTTCTTGACACATTTGAACCCAATATGCACGCCACAACTTTCGAGAAGAGGAGACCGGGGCGCCAAAGTACACACCGCACAGGTGGTGCACCCGGAGGCTCTTACGCACTCACATTTCGTCTACGTGAACATGTTTCATCATCTTCCGTGGCTTCATTTCCATCCATTTCGTAGTCGATGGCTCTCACCATGTGTGCCAGGGAGGAAGCGTGCGAGACAATGCTGTTGACTCATCACAGGCGGCGGTCTGTGCCACCACGGGTGAAAATCAAAAATAGATGGCAGCCGTTGATCATTTAATTTTATCCAGGCGATTATAGTATCAAACTTCGGGCTAATTTTACCATGAATATTAAAATTCAGCCAATCAACATTCTGAAATTTAATGCATTCATTCTTTATATAGCGTGCTTATAAATTGTGAGTTAAGATTGTGACAACGGAATGGGAAGCCAAGCATGACATACATTGTTCGAGTCAGAGCTGGTGCGGCCTCTGATTGGCCAAGAAGGGGTTTCTGAGGTTACGCCGTTGCTCTGATCAGTCAAAATATTTATGCCAAATATATACATACCGTGGATTCTTCCATGAAAGGGATATAGTAAACACCAGTTTATAAGTTGTTCCGATGTGGCATCATCCCGTTGCACTCTTGTTTTCTGTAGGCCATCATTGATCAAGGTTACAATTCGGCACATATATATTTCAAAATATTTATTCGTTCATATTTTTCCAGTGCTTGTTTGCGCGATATAAATTACCAGCTCTGTCTCTGTCGAGTCAACCGTTTACACAACAATGCTTGGAAAGATCGCCTTGAGCGTTCTTCATTTTCAAATCCTCTTCTCTCGCATCATGGACGCTTCCTTGGCCTTCACCGAGGGGTTCACCGCCGCATCGACATCTCCATGGACGCTCCCCGTGACGTTCCTCATGGCGCTAAGCGTGTTCCTCTCGTTCTTCTTCAACTTCTCGGACCCGGTGCAACCCGCCGGCCGCCGCCTCAAGCGCCGCATGACGAGCACGGGTCTCACGACGCTGCTCACGGAGACCGACTCGAACCGCTCCATCTTGTTCACACTCACGGTCCTCGACAAGATCGTTACGGTCGACGAATTCGCCGCGCACTTGCGGGAGATCATGACTGGGGACTTTTGGGTGCGCTTCCGCTCGACGGTCGTCGACAAGAGCTTTGTCCTCGTGGACGACTTCAACGTCGCGGACCACATCCACTTCCACGCGCTCGCGGCCGACGAAACGGCGCACAGCGTCGCGGAATCGCTCTACAACGCCCCGCTCGACGCGACCAAGCCGCTCTGGGCCGCGCACCTCGTCCACGAAGCCGGCCAAACGCATGTCATGTGGCGCATCCACCACTGCTTGGGCGACGGTCAGTCCATGTCGATGGTGTTCCTCAAGGTGTGCGACAACGGGAACGACGTCTTGGCCGCGGCCGCCGCGGTCCCCGAGCCCAAGCCCCCGAAAATGACGCCAATCCAAACGCTCCTCCTCTTTTTGTGGTCGCTCGCGATCTACTTGTACAAGGTCGCGCGCATGTTTACCCTCAACGAATCGACGCAGTACTACAAGCAACCCGGGCACACGTCCAAGCACTTGAGCTACTCGTTGGCGCTCACAGTTGACGAAACGAAGGCGGTCGGCAAGCAGATCAAGGCGTCAATCAACGATGTGATGCTGTCGTGCGTCGCCGGTGGCCTCAACAAACTCCTCCCCGCCGACGAACCGCGCCACGCCGGCATGTTTCTTCGCGCCGCGATCCCCATCAACATGCGTCCATCGAACGACAAGTTTTTGACGACGTCCAACATGTTTAGCTCGCTCATGGTTGAATTGCCCATTGGTGAGACCGACGGCGTGAAGCGCACCCGCCGCGTCGTCCGCGCCATGAACGAAGCCAAGTTTTCGCTCGAAAAGGTCTTTACACTCGCGCTGACCAAGTTCATGTCGCACTTGCCCGACGCGCTCATGGTGCTCATGGCGCACCGCTTCACGACCCGCGTGTCCGTGGCCATCACCAACGTCCGCGGCCCCGGCATGGAACTTACGATGGCCGGCGCCAAGGTCGTCCAGTCGTTTGGCTTCATCCCGCCGCCGCCGTCAGTCAATGTCGGCATCGCGATCACGAGCATTGGCAACACATTGGGTTTGACTGTCGCGACCGACAAGTCGATCGATGCGACCAAGCTCATGGCCGCCATCGAAACAGAATTTGCCGTCTTGAAGGCCAGCCTCCAACAAAAGTGAGCCACCCCTAACCTAATAAGTAGTATGTATTGAAAAACTGAGGTTGCGATGGGCCTTCACAAGCGACGAGGTGGGGTTGTGAGGGTGAATACATGGACTATTGTGTGCTGGGTTGAATGTGCATCGTGATTGTAATTGAGAGACATCACGAGGCATGCAACGCATGGACTAGACGGATGATAGCACAAGGAGAGAGCCCAAGCAGCAGCATCAATGCCTCCATCTGCTCAGTTGGACCGCAGGCAGTGACGGACCAAACAGCACGACTGCTGACGGTCGAACGTCAACGCGCAATATGTTGTATATTTGACCATTCATAAATGTACGATACATTGTAATACAATCGTTTCGTTCTCAGTGGAAAATTTATTGATCTTTTGTCAGAAGTAGTTCTTTTTAAACTACTTCTGACAAAAGATCAATAGATTTTCCAAGTATTTTTCTTTAAGACTACTTCTGACAAAAGATTAATAACATACTCAGAAGTACTAAAGTAATTTTTATATTACTTCTGAGTTTTTTACGCGGAGTATTAATCCTTTGTCAGAAGTATAATGTACAAACTCAGAGGTAATTTTTAAAATATTTCTGAGTTTGTACATTATAAAATATGATTTAAATACTTCTGTAAAATATACAAACGAATTATGTGGTTCAAGTTAGTTTTGATAGTTACGTTTATCTTGATCACCGAATGCTTGTTCGGTCAACACACGATTGTGCTGCAACGACACGATCACAATTTGGAATTGACCTGTCCATCCCTCATGGCCGACCGCCTCACCGCCATGGTGATGGCATCCCCAGGGACCATCGTCGTCGCATGCTGCGCCACACTCGTGCTTCTCGTCCTTTCCATCTGTCTCCACACCAAGCCGAGCAAAGGCAAGTCTCGCCACCTCACGCGCCAGCTCTCGGGAATGGGCTACACGACGTTGCTCACCCAAGTCGAGACGAACCAGTCCATTTTGTTTTCAATCATCACCCTCGACAAGATCGTGTCCAAGGACCAACTCGCGAACCAGTTTGGGCCGCGCATGGCCACCGACTTTTTTGTTCGGTTCCGGTCGTGCGTCGTCGGGCGCGCGTTTGTCCTCGTGGATGCCTTTGACGTGGCCCATCATCTCACGCAGCATGCGCCGCTCGGGCCCGAGGACACGGTCCTCCTGGTCGCTGAGTCGCTCTACAACAAGCCACTGGACATGGGGCAACCATTGTGGCATGTGACGATAGTCCACGAGCAAGGTGATCGCAAGAAGACGCATTTGCTCTGGCGCACGCACCACTGCCTCGGCGACGGTCAGTCCATGGGGATGGTCTTGACCAAGGTGTTTGACGTGACCCACCCGCCACAGGCATTGCCAGCCCCAGTCCCAGTCGAAGGCTCAGCCCAACGTAGCGTCTGGCATCAACTGGCCTATGTGGCCTGGTCTGTGGCCATCTACAGCCACAAGATCGCGCGCCTCTTTCTCGTAGACGAATCGACATGCTTTTTCAAACAGCCTGGAAGTGTGCAGAAACACTTGAGTGTTTCAGTGGCCTTGCGCGTCGACGTCACAAAACGTGTGGGCAAGGCCTTGCATGCATCCATCAACGACGTGATGCTCTCGTGTGTGGCTGGCGCGCTGCGGCAGATGCTGCCCGACCGCGCCCATCATCGACCCGACCTGTTTGTGCGTGCTGGTATCCCCATCAGCATGCGTTCGCCCGCGGCGCCGTTTCCACACACGAGCAATCTCTTTAGCTCCCTTCTTGTCGACCTTCCCCTCGGCGAAGTGGACTCGATCAAGCGCACGCAAATGGTCACTGCAGCCATGCATCAAGCCAAGACATCGCTGGAAAAGGTGTTTACCCTTGCGCTGAACCGCTTGCTGACCGTCTTCCCCGACGCGATCAACATCTTTGTCACGCATGCGTTCACGCGCCGTGTCTCGGTCGCGATTACCAACGTCCGCGGCCCCGACATGCGCCTCTCGCTCGGCGATACCACCGTCGTTGGCATGCTCGGCTTTGTTCCGCCGCCGCCCGGTTGCAACGTAGGCATCGCCATCACTAGTATGCAGAACGCGCTTGTGGTGACCGTCGCCGTGGACAAGTCGCTTGACGCTGTCCAGCTGCGCGATGCGATCGAAAGCGAGTTTGCGGCTTTGGAAGTGAGCGTGACAGCTAGGATGTGACGATTGAACATGAGTTGCTACACGTACATCGCCAAATGTGTAGACCTTCAAAGGGTGCATGGGAAAACATGGCTGCATGGGATCATTTGGATCGCTCGTGGGAATTTATCTGTGCATGGGTTGGCAGGTTGCTGGCACCAATGCACTGTTGAGAGTTGTCTGTTCTCAAAGCATCGACTTGTAGGCACAACCGAAGTGAGCAAACGACACCAACAACTTGAGGGTCGATTTAGCTCGGGGTGATCCAACAACAATTGTTTCCTGCAATCGTCGGTGGTCGATCTTGAAAAGCCATCAACATCAACAAAAAGACCCAAAACACCTTGAATTGCGTGGCTTACGATGACGACAGAGCCCAGCCTCGACTCTGAGTTTGCGCCATCAAATGCTTTGTCTGGGAATTGTGCAATCACACACGAGCTACATGGGTCCGTCGCTCTTCGAACGTACATGTCTGATTTACCTTGTCCTGTTGCGGGCTCATTTCGACTGGCGATGCACACAATATCAAATCCCAGACGAGATGAACCTCGACTGGTTGGTCACGCTGCATGCAATGCTTGCCTCTTGGCAAATTGGGAATGAACCCGTGCTCGCATCTGGTCCGTGGGTCCCTGACAGCCGCAAGATCTTGCGCGAGTCAGAAATAAAACGAGTAGCCAATGGATGTCGCAGACTTGATCGATCAATGGCACTTTGAATCCTGAAATCGGCATCATGCGTCGGTCAATCCACCGTGCATGGTAGTCAAGTGGCGCTTTTGCTCTCTCCTTGAGATCAAAGCGAGCGATGAGAACAGCGGGCTTGTGTGGCGGATTGTTGTAGGGGCGCGACCCTTCCACTTCTCATGATGATGTGCATGCTCCCATTTTGGAGGCCCACTGTGGTAATTTGAGATACATCAAACGCGTTAAACGTGAAAACACGTTTTATTCGCACTGGTGAGAAATGTTGTGGTTGCCAATGCGAATTTGGCTGAGGGGGTGCTCTTTAGGGTGGTGGGTGGTTCCCTTTCTGTTCAGTCTATTTTTCAAGTGCGAGTCTCCACACCCGGCACAAGGGGTAGGGTCCTTGGGGTCCGAATGCAGAAATGAAAATATCCATGCGGATATGGTGCGAGTGACCATCGTGATTGTGGTGTGCGTGAACAACAAACTATTACTACGTTGGATCGCACGTTGCGTATGCGGCTGTGGTATCTCAAAAATGACGATACGACGATCGAGAAAGTGTGTTTGACACAACGCTGTTGAGATCGTCGACCCAGCTCGGTGGAAGTCGCCAACCCACGTGGTCCTGACCACGAATTCAAACTTAATTGTGGATCGTCTTGATGCGGCCGAACATGCCACCGAAACTTTGCGCTGAATGTCTGATGTGGGTTGGGAAAACGGTTGACAAGTAAAGCGCCCCCAGGGGGGCAGTCGCTGTCGTGGTTGGCATCATCATTGAGGGTAACTTAGCAATCCTCATCATCCACCTGGCCTGTGTGAGTCAATTACCGCCCAAAGAATCATTGAAAAGCATTTTGAAAGCATCATTTTGGTCAGTGACTTGACTTCAGCTTGAACTTCTAGGCTCTTGAAGGGAATGATCGCACTACTACGTAGTATTTGTTGTCTTTGGAGGACGGAGCTTTGCAGGCAGCTCTAAACCTCAGCAATTTATGCCATAGATTCCCTCACTGTGCTTCTGTGGAAAAACAACCGCTTCTACATCAGGCCTTTGGACGTGTGGGGTCGCATGACAGGCCATTCAGTATGCAATCACTTGAAAAGAGTGAGTCCTGTTGGAACCTTTCAGTCCTAGTTGAAAAGAACAACTTTAGATTTTTACAGCCAGAAAGGCCAGCCAGACGTCGACACAGAGTCGAGGCATTCAACGATTGCTCGGGCGTGCGCACCCAAGATTCACAGAAGTTGATGGCCAATACAACCATTGACGCCATGAGATCATGCACGCAAAATACATCCAACGACGAGATTCTAAATACAATATGTGAGTCTTGAGTCCGGTCGTTCCCACTCTTGATCCAGCAATGAGCAGTCGTCCAACGCTAACAGAACATTTTATCCGACATTTTTAATTTGGTATATGTATGACGTGACAACTTGCCTCTTGTCACGTCCCTCGAATCTTGGCCTTCATTCGAGCAAAATGGGCCAGCATACTAAATCCAAGTGTATTTCATTCCAACCACTTCAACGGGTCTGCAAACACGTCAAACACGTTTAACGCGTCGAGGTCGAACCACGGCAACACGACGTTCATGATCATTTTTGAATTTCCCATCGTCCACGCCCATTGCTCGACGACCAGCTTCATGGCTTCCTCCACGTGTTACTTTAACGACTGCGACAAGAACGTCTTGCCCAACTCATGGAAGTGCCTCTTCCACCGCCACCGTGCCCGCTGCCTCGTCGATAGCTGCCAAAACCAAGTGTACGCCCGCAGCCTCTGTGTGCGCCATGGCGGCAAGAAGCAATGCGCGTTTGAAGGCTGCAAGTTGAATGCGCGCCTTGGGAACGTCTGCTCGAAACACGGTGCGGGCAACATCAAGAAGCGCTGCGTCCACGACGGATGCACCAAGCAAGCCAACGCACGTCAAAAGTGTGTTCGGCACGGCGGGGGGCGCAAGTGCAAGATCGAAGGCTGCTCGACGCATGCCCGCAGCGGAGGCTTTTGCCGCCGCCACAGCCGCACCATGCTGCAGACGACCCACGAAGAATCCCAAGACGACATGGTGCTCAAGATTGAACCCTCGCATGGGACCGAGCTGGAAGATGCACCCCAGACCAACCCCTCCTGGATGGACACCCATGCCGACGATGACTACTCGATGGCGAGCTTGAGCCCTGTCTCGCCATCGATGGCATCGTCGACTTCGTTCGAGTGGAAGGTGCTCGCTTTCCATGACCCGTTGCTCCTTCGCAACCTGCAAACGATCCATCTTGAAGGTGACGCTGCATCATCCACCTTTCGATGGACGACAAACGAACCGCACGACATGCTTGACATTCTCCAAGAGTTTGATCTGTAGATGGGGAGGTGCATGTGTGTGTGTCGTATAGCTGTGGACGTATTTTATTGGGAGGTATATGGAACGACTTGTATCACGTGATGCGTTGATGGGACAGAGGATGCGATTCGCACTGGTCTGACGAGCTGAAAGGAGGAATATGGCATTGCGTCAGGCGATATCGTTCGTGTTTCTTTTTCCCAGGAAACCAAAATACAGCCCTGCGAATTAGCCCTGCGCTCTTGCAAGTCTTCTGGAGATGATTCATATTGTCAACCAACACACCAAGTATCCCTCCTCCAGCATGTGGATCTTGGTAACACTCGCAACGACATGCGATCCAATTTGGGTTCGGCGCACGTTCGTGTGTTGGGTTTCGTGGAGGAAAGTTCGATCGCATGGGAGAGTGGACTGAGATGTTCATCGTGCCACGTTGAGAGTGGCCTTGAGAGTGGCCTGTTTTCGAATCCCAACTGTGCGAATAGCGATCGTTGATTGGTCTACTGACGGGAGCCAATCACAAGCGTTCAAATCATATCGCTCTCCTTTGATTGGACAAATAAATTGTTTTCAATCAATCAGGGCAGGAGCTTTTTCAACGAATCATATTTATCTTTTGTTCTATTCATAGTATGATTGGACGATAATTTGCGCATTTGGATTGGCTATATGGAAACGGATTTGGACGAATCACATGCCATCCGGATAGCCAAGAAATCAATTTCTTCCCAACGCGAAGGATGCAGCAGCCGCCGCAGCAGCGCGACGTGGCCGAGAGCAGCTTCCTCCACTTGTATGGCGAGGCCATCCGCTCCATGGTACATCCCCTGTGTCCACCAGACAGTCCCTTTCACATCACGTAGGTGGAGCGCCATCCGTCGTCGGCGGAGAAAGCCCCCGAAGACGTTTGGACGCCGAGCGACGACCTCACTGCGAAACTCGAAGCATTTGGATACGACGTCGGGTATCGCTTCGTGGAGCGATTCTCGCGCGATCGGCCGCGCATGTTGGAGCCGCTGGATGTGATCAAGTTCCTCTGCAAGGACTTTTGGATCCACATCTTCAAGAAGCAGATCGACAAACTGCAGACGAATCATCGGGTACGAGCATCGACACATGGGAGAGGAGGAGGCTTCATGGGGTCACATTAGGGCGTCTTTGTGCTCCAAGACTTCAACTTTCGATGGATCCAAGCGCTCTCGGGCGAAGACGATGCCGAGTCCAAGCAAAAGGCGCTTGTCTTCCTCATCTTTCCCTGCGGCCTCATCCGCGGTGCCCTCGCCAACCTCGGGATCCTCGCCATCGTCAACGCCGATCTCAACGCGGTCCCAGGGTGTACGTTCATGCGTCTACTCGCTCTCTCGTCTCATCGTGTTTACCAGGTGTGTTCAACATCAAAATCCGATAAATTCATAATCCACCGTCGTCTTTTATTCCAATATTCACTCATCGTCCTCGCCTTCCCCTTGCAACGACGCATTGTACTGCGCAATAAATCGGTCCAGTTCGTCCGTGTGGCCACCCACCGCCATCCCGCGCGGCAAGTCCTCGGGGCGATACATGTCGACAATCAACACCAACCTGCACACAAAACATGAACCCAATGCTGTCTCGTCCTCAAACCTCGTCTCGGTCGGGTGCACATTGTACGCCGAATGCAACTTGCTGTCGTCAAAGACCAAGAGCCCGCCTTCGCGATGCGGCCGCGCTTGGCCTGCCACGACCACACAGCAGCATTCTTCGTCGGGCAAAGTTGGGACCACGAGGCCCAGGTGGCACCGCAATATGTCGTTGGCCAAATCGGCCCAACCCTAGCCACAGGATGTCACACACAAGTCGGTCGTCGTCGGTCATCGTCTTACACGATGGGCCCCCAACGTCGTCGTGGGTCCCAAATTCGAAAACAAGGCCGTGCGCAACCCAGGCAATTGTCGGAGCAGCGCAACCGTCTCGGGGCATTGCACACATGTGGCTTCAACCCACACCGTCTTGGATGCATCCCATGCAGGAAACGTATAGCACAATGGAAAGACCTTCCACTCGCCCGCGTCGCCAACGTAATGGTCTTCGGGCCAGTTGGGCCATGACGCGACCAGTTGCGCCGCTTGGGCTTCTTGTCGAATGATGGCAGTGGCGTCTTGGAGGAGCGACAGCTCGGGGTAGACTTGTCTGCCAAGAAGGGGTGAGTTGTGGCGAGGGGTCGAACGTACTTGTAGTCGTAAAAGCTCGGGTTCATGCTGTCGTCAATGTCATCAATGTCGTCGTCCATGTCGTGTTCGTCGTCGTCGTGGGTGACGTCATGCGCGTCATCGGCCACTTGATCGTCATGGAGCGAATGAAAGCCAAAGATACCAACTTGGAGCTGGCCCAATCGGATGGATTCGTACCGACGTGTCTTTTTGAGAGTGAGCAACTCGGCCAGCGGGGCTTGCAACTCGGGCGCCTCGTCTTCGAGCAATTCGTGGGTCCTAGCCACGTCATCATTGCTGTCATTATGACTTGTCCGATCACGTCATCGTAGCATCTCGTACTTGACGGAGCTGAGCTTGGCGCCCAACGTCGACGCGTGCGAGACGTCTTGTTCGAAATGCAAGTCGAAGCGGCTGTGTTGCCGCAACAGACCGAGGAAATCCTTGGCAAAGGCATTGCCCTTGACATGAAAGTCGGCGAGCACGACAAGACCCGCCGGCTTGAGCACGCGCTCGAGCTCGGCGATGGCGGCGTCGGGCGCGGCCGTCATTTCCTGGAAGCTTTGAACGCCGATGACAAGGTCAAAGCGATGGCGCGAGAACGCCGTCATGCGCTGGGTTTCCATGTCGTAGTGTAGTTGCCGCTTGTCGCCGTGGAAGAGTCGCTTGTGCTGCTTGCAGGCCGCCGCGCTCTTGTCGATGCCTGCGACGACGATCGGCGCCGTCGTGCGTGCCGCAAGGATCTGCTGGACGAGAAAGAGACTCGCACCGGTGCCACAACCAACGTCGAGCACATGCACGGGCCGCTTGTCCACCGCTGCGCGCTCCAGGAGATGCAAGACGCGCGGAAGCGTGAGCAGCGCTAGGTAAAGCTGTTGCTGGTGGGGTTGCAGTAGGTCGTGAGTCTTGGGGTTGCCCAGCGCATGCACATCGACGGGGTGGAGCCCCATGTTGCAGTAGAGAAGCGTCCCCTTGGACACGGCGTCGGACCCATAGAACTCGTCGTACGTTGCCATCCGCATCGCGCTTGTCCCCCTTCTTTGTCGAAAATGGGCCGAGAGACATGCAAAATCCAAAACCCTGAATAGTGTTCTTCTACTCATAAAATAGTGCTAGTTTTAATGTACACTATTTTAGTATTGATATTGGCAAGATTGCAACAAGTGCAATGAGCATGCACCTTCAAGTGGGAAAGCAAGTAAAGCGTATTCCTCTTGAGCTACCCTCGCCCCCTCATCTGCAGTGTTGCTTGGGCTGACGTCCGAGCTGTCATCATGTCGTTTGCGTTTGCTCAAGGGATTTCTGATGAGATCAAACTCGTCCACGGCCCACAAGCTGGGACAAGAGGATACAACAACATTGCCACGGTGGAAAGGATCGAGCACGATGTGTATTCTGTACTTCCCATGATTTACCCCTAGACGTGCACTTCGTCAGTGCAAAATATTAATCGATCTTGGGTCCATTCTTCGAGACATGCAAGACCCGCGAATCCCATGGTAGAAACACAAACGCATGCATCTATTTTGCAATTATATGGCACGGAAACACATCTCTGTGTGTTTACGCGCTCGTGATGAGGCGGTAGGCAGCTTCGAAGCTCAAGCCAAGCGACGCGAGCAAGCCAAGGTAGCCTAGAGCACCACGGGTCAATCATCGCTTGTGTTTGGCGCGCCACGTACCAAAACCACCCCACATGCGCTTTTCGGGGTTGCCCGAGGAATAACCGATGACGTACGCGACGAAACCGAGGGAGCGCGTGAGGCCGGCGATCGCGGCAATTTCGGGGCGGAAGATCCTGGAGGAAGATATCGTCATGGCGAGGATATATCAGTGGCAACGTACGAGGACGAGAGGAGGAGCGTGTAATAGACGGGCAAGTTCTCAACGACGTTTTGGTGGGCGCGTTGGACGCAGTTGAATTCGATAAAGCACTTTTCGCCCTTCTCAGCATACATCTAGCAGAGAGGCACATTCGTCACAGAGACTCAACAGGATGATATTCAACCTGGGGGTACTTGATGCCGTACTTCTTGCGGGCAGCGCCGACCTTGAAGCCGGCCCACGTCGCGACAAAGGCCGTGAAGACGCCGACAAGGACGACGTAACCGTGTCCAGGTTGAATGGTAGGAGCGACAAACACCATGTTGAGGATCGAGTTCGAGGAAGGCCGACGGATTGGGAATGAATCTGTCGAAGGAGCTCCAAGGTCGATGATTTCGGAATCGATCTTGTGTCGAAATCACCAGGCGGTGGGTGATTATGTGGGGTGGTGGCCCCTCGTCATACAGATGGTGGGGTTTAAAAATATCTTAGTATGTCCCCATATTTGTATGGTGTATTTAAAATAATATGTATCTTTCAGGGATGGGATCAAGAGCCAATCAAATCATGCCAGGTCGAATGTATGTATACACTCTATTAATGTATGAAGACTCTTTGTCACCTACAATCATTCTATGCCTTGTTCAGCTTTTCTGATTGCGAGTGCCCGTCGACACTTCGGCCTCAAGTGGACGCACGAACCAAAGCGACCTTCCCACATTGACACTCATTTTACATTTCTCTTCGCCCAAGAAACATCATGACCTTCTCCGCGCCCCTCCTCCAACCTGAACATGGCTACGTCATCCTCGTCGCCGTCTCCGTCGCCTTTGTGAACCTCTGGGCGGGCTTCAAGGTCGGCGCCGCTCGCCGCCTCTATGGCATTGCCTACCCCCAGGTACCGTAGTCCTTCAAAATCTTTTCATCTGAGCCCCAAGGATGTAGATGTACGCCGAAACCAAAGACGAACATTTCTTGGCCTTCAACTGCGTCCAACGGGCCCATCAAAACGTGCTTGAAAACTTGCCCATCTTCTTTGCCCTCCTATTGACATCGGCGTACGTTGCCCTTCTTTTGTCTCGAAATCGGATTGACCAACCCCCTTTGGTCCTGTAGTGTCTACCGCCCCACTTGGGCTGCCCTCGCTGGCCTTGTCCGCATTGTCGGCTTTGTCGTGTACATTCACTTTTATGCGTCCGGTGACCCCGCCAAGCGCAACTACGGCGCCTTTGGTATGATTTTGCAACCCAGAAACGTGTGCCTCAATTGTGTGTATAGGCTACATTGGCTTGCTGACTTCCCTTGGCCTATCATTTGAAGCTGCGTTCCGACTCCTCACGAGTGCTTAAGATCCGTCCCACAACACTCTAACTTTACAGTTAATACACCATCGACATTTTGACATACGATGCTGTTAACGTATCAAGTATCACCCCAGTATTGTTGTTTTCATTCAAAACTGGAGCAGACGAAAATCGGCAGAAGAATCGGCAGAAAGAAATAGCCAATCAACGTTCGTTTACTGATTTTGTTTCACCAATCAGGAATGACTATTCCTTTTCGATGTAAAGAGGCATGCACGACAAATTGTTTCTCCAGGAGTCCCATACAAAAATCAATACAATTGAATAGATCAAGCGATTTGGACAATAAACACACAACTCCCAAGTTCGACTGAAAGCACAATATATTTTTGACAAGTGACCCATCAGGTTTTCCAATCTCCACTACATTTCCCTCACATTGATGAAATCGAGATAAGTTCCGATGAACCCCATTCCTCGTTCATTCTCATTTACAGGGAATGAAGCATCCCATTTACAAGAACTACGTAGTATTTGTCTGCAAACCGCGAATTGTGAATTTTTCACAATTCAATTGCACGTCGTCACACCAAAAATCGAAATCAGGTCAACAATTTAGTCGTAACGTCACCGGAATTGTCAATATCGTAAATTTTTTCGGCGTTCACAATATTCAAGTCTCATCGATGTGAGAAAACAAACATTTTCAGGTCAAAATGTAGAGTTCCATGCAGGAATGGCGTGCCTGGAAGGAGATTTGGAGGACAACCAAGTCCCCACGAGCTCAGTACTCCATCGTCAGTTGATTTGAACAGACAGAGCTCACATCGCCTTCTTTCGAAGTCATCACGGATCGTGTAATGTATCCGGCTTTTGTGCCTCGTGATTGGTCCATACCCTTCACGTCTGACGACCCAACGTCGATGAGGAAGGCGTGTCATCGCCCTCGGCGACTTGCGACCCTTTTGACAAACCTGCGACATTGGACACAAAAGCAGTGCAATTGAACAGAGTTTCGAACACCTTTGGTGCACAGAGACCGCACTTGAAGAAGCAAGTGCTTGGCACAAGTGAGCTTGACGGGTCTTTGGGACCCAACAAGGTAAACTGTGGCACCCGACTTTAAAATTCGATCTGCATGTCCATGCCCATGTGTCGAGTGGTGACCTTTGGAGTGCGGGAGAAATCGGCGGGAGAGAGCCGCAAGATCGGTGAGTGTCCAATCTGGCGAGGGAAGCCGAATCGTCAAGTCGTGCTGTCGTTGTGCCAGATCGCCATGTGACATGCCAGTGAAAGTCGGTCGAAACTGCACATTTGGTTTTGTTCAAATAATCCAATT
The DNA here is from genome assembly GCA_009835185.1 of Aphanomyces stellatus. Classification (NCBI taxonomy): domain Eukaryota; phylum Oomycota; class Saprolegniomycetes; order Saprolegniales; family Verrucalvaceae; genus Aphanomyces; species Aphanomyces stellatus. The sequence goes on along the minus strand of VJMH01005103.1, from coordinate 12,066 downwards.
TTGGTCATTATAGTTCCAATGCCATAACGGAATTGAACATAATTTGCGCGACTCGTCGAAATAAACGAAATAAATATTCATTTTATTGGGAGTATTTCGTCCACACTGACAATATGATTTCCCGCGAGCACAGTCAAGAGCTTCGAGGATGCGCGTTTTTATTTTTGACTCTGAACGCTCTTCTGGCTGCTTTGGATTTGTCAACTTGGTGCACATCTTTGCACCCACGCGTGCATGAGGCATCAGGGGCATGGTAGTCATGGCGGGCCAAGGCAGCGGACGCCCCCCAACTTGCAATGCACATATGACCATCATCTTTCTTGCATCGGCCTGTCGTGGGACGGTGGCGTCATCATCTCGTCATGGAGCAACATCGTCGTGTCCATTACACGACGAAATATCTTTCCGAGCGACCAGCGGACGTTGTGACTGCAATGAATGTTGATGTTCTCCACTCGTGTATGCACCCGAGTGGCCACACCGAACCCACCATGTCGGATGGTGAAAGGCGGAGCCAAGGGAAGCTCCGTTGATTGCAAGCTGGATGTCGGCATCAAGATCGAGTGGCTACCAATTTACGACTTGGGGTTTGTTTTCAATGCTTGACGAAACAGCGTGTTTTGTTGGCATACCGAAATGTATTTGGGCCCTTGAAGAACTGCATCGCACGGCGTGTCACGGTGTTCGAAATGAACCAATGGGATGCGGTGATTCAAGGCACAGCCAATCAGAATCGCCGATCACATGTATGTAACCGGTGTAACATCCACCTTTCAACCACGTGGTGACACATCGTGGCGGTGGCCATTTCCCATTTGCACTTTCCACACGCATCACACATCGCGCGCAATATGAAGAGCTTTTTGCGGTCATTTGAGGCACAGCGACCGTCGCTGCCGTCAGCGCCACACCAATACCAACCTTCGCTACACCTGACCAAGTCGGAGATCAGCGCCATGTTCCCAACGCCGCAATCCCAAGACATCCTCTCGCCCAGCGACAACATGGATCAACGAAGGATGAGCTTGGTTCTCCACGAAAAGCAGCGCCGCCGACACAGCATGTATGCCCCCAGCGCCGTCACGACGGACCGAAAACAAAGCCAGACCAAGGAATTGATGCCGTACGAATACTATGGTGAGCACTTGCTGGCGGTGCAGCCCAAGAGCCATCCGCACCAACGACGACAACAGATCGTGTTGTATGCCCCCGAAGACGAAGACACAGACAGCGTTGATCTGAGAGGACGCCACTCGATGCCAGCCAAATATTGTTATTAATTAAATGCCCCCAAGTCTCCTCCACTGTGTTCAGCCTGCTCGTGTTGGCAAATAATCGCACAACGAACTCGCACTGAGGTGCTAGCAGGCCAACGCAGCCGAGTTACAAGCCAGGCGCGCTGTCACATGACAGAGAGCAGCCTTCAGTGCGACGCGTGACGACGCGTGTGCTGCTGCTGCTGAACTATTCACCGCGTCGCAGAAGAACGTTTTCGAAACGGTGCTTTGGACACATGATGGGATCGAGGAAAACCCGATCTCAGGCATGTCTTACCGTCGCAGCAGCAGGGAAATAGCCGGATCTTACCCCGCAGCCATTTCAGCGACGGCTGTGGCGCTCTTCATCTGTTGTTGAAGGCAAAGAAATGATGAAGATTGGATCGATTCGAGGTCCTTAAGATCGGCGTAAGTCGAGATGGCGAAGCATGTATTTTCGCCCATAGAGGCTGCTTGTGTGAAAGCTTCCGCCAAGCGGACGCTGGTGTTTGTGACACTCGATGCCATTGGTGGCCTGACCATTTTTGAATCTCGAAAGAACCAATCAAATTGCACGATGGGATTAACGACGGCTTTGTAAGGGTCTTTCCGACCGATTTCAATGCAAATTACAATGCAATTGGATATACGCCATATCATATGAACCCAAAGTTGTATCCACAGAATATTCTCGAATCTTGAGAACACTACCTTGGTATTTGTATGCAATCTGTCATGACCAACTTGAGGGCATGTCGCGAGCCCGATTTGTAATCAAACGTAGTCGAAAAATACCCTCACATATGTATCGACGGCGTATGCGATAGACCACTGTGCCAGCGGCACCCAACGAAAAGACGAACGCGCGACCGTCTTTTCGTCTTTTCAATCGAGGCGGGTTTCGACGGGTTGTTCTTGGGGCATTTTGCACGCACTCTTCCTTCGCTAAACAATGGACTTCTGCTTGGAACAAATCGAGGGCCAAAGGATGGTAATGCAACATGCCCGAGGTGGTCGCACGTCCCTTCAAGTCAACATTGAGGCGGTGGCAATGCGCTCGAAGGAGATACATCAGTCAAAGCGGTCATAATGAACCATATGTGGGTGAGGCGAACATGCAGAGGTTCCTCCATGGTCAATCTCACACGCAACAACCATTTGCAAGTAATGGTGGCCCGTCTCGTCATGAATTGCGAGCACCAACAACGTGCCATATTCCAATTTGGACCTCTTTTTTTGCCATGAAGTTCTCGGCGTTCGTTGACCGCATCAAACAGACCTTTGGCGCGTCTTCGCGGCGGCGCCAGTACGAACCGACACGGGAAATGACCCGCGAGTCCATCGTTGAGCTTTTCCCCAACCGACAGAGCCGCCGACCCTCCGTGGCTGCGACGCCAGGCGTCGGGTTTAGCAGCAGGGGCTTTTTTAAGCGACGTCAAACCTCTCGCATCTCACGCCTGAGGAGCATCGACAAGAGGCGAACTTCGAGGGCTGACCTGGCAAAAGTCACAGTCATTGAGTCAAGCAACAGATCCTCGCGCACGCTCATCAGCTTGATGTCGTGAATTGTTGCCCACGGTGGCCCCATGAATTGTCAAGAAATAAACGAGCAGTGTAAAAAATGAACCAAAAAAGCAGTGTATGTGCCGTCTTGAGAAGCGGCGATCGTCCACAGCTAAAGGAATAAAATGGATAAAAAATTAGTCGCATTCATGTATCATGCAAGGCATAGGTTGACAACCTCCTCACACTTTGCATACGACAAATACGTCCTTTGAGTTCTGGTTAAATAGTACGAAGTAGATTGCCAAACTGCCGTTGAAATGTTTGTGTCTAAGAAACATGTCGAGGCTGTGAGATCTTGTACTTGGTTCGGCCTTTTTGCGTTGCTCTTCGAGCCAATCAAGTTTCGGTCGTGACACCACGGAAGCTGCCCTTTTGGCACCTCAGATCAACTTGGATTGTTCAACAACAACAGCCACAGCGCTGCGTGTCGGTCGTTTTCAAATGCACGTCGTACATGTGCCCAAGCGGTTGCGACTGCATCCGCGGCAGATGTGTGTCACGCACACTGCGCAGACTGTTTGCTTTCGAAAGAGTCCAAATTTGCGGCTGCAGGCATTGCACGTGTCCAAGCTTTCAAAGCCAATGGCTCGTCGGGGCCAACTTTGGCTTCGTCGGCGACGAGCTGTCGCTTGGTTGACGGCACTGATGAACATCCACTGACACGGTGACTCCTTGTGCGGTCGAAGGACAAGCGGGGAAGGCGGCGATGTCAACGAGAGACCCATGGCAGGAGATAGTCAATGAAGGAATGGTGGAGACCGCTGAAGACCGATGCTGAAACCGATGCTGTGGACAGTCAGGGGCCACGCCATCTGGCAATTCGTTTGGACAAAGTGGGGTAAAAACGGGTGAAAAGAGGCCCGATTGGGGTAAATATTCATCATTTCCCCCAAATTTGAGTCGAAAACTTTGGGCATGTGGACAGAAAAGAGCTGGATTTTTCGTTTGAATCCAGTGACTTGTCGGTCGACCAACATGGCCACACCACGGGCGCAACCGCAGGCTGTGTGATGCATCAGGTGACAGAAACATACTGGGCTAGTGTACCACCACCACACAGCACTTGACTCTTCTAACTACGTAGTACTTCGAAGTACTACGTACCGTAGAGCACACAAGTGGATGCTTGGGTTTTCCGTCGACTCTGTGGACATGTCGACAAAATTCTTGCCAGATTGTGCACACAATAACTCACCAGAGTTTTTTGCTCACCATTTTGTGAAATGTTGCTGGCTGGTGAGTTTATTTTGAAATTTTTCCGGATAAAATTGCAAACTATTATTTCTAATTCTAAGTATATATATTATACAACCACTCAAAAGCACAGAATCACTCTCACCAAACAAAAAGACAACGGTAAATATATTTACCAAACAAAAAGACAACGGTAAATATATTTACCAAACAAAAAGACAACGGTAAATATATTTACCGTAAATATATTTACCGTTGTCTTTTTGTTTGGTGAGAGTGATTCTGTGCTTTTGAGTGGTAGAATTGGTGAGTTATTGTGTGATTTGGGGTCTCTGGTGAGTAATTTTGTGTGGATAGTTATTGTGTTCTCCACGGTAACCAATAGCGTGGCTTGAAGTCCACAGGTTGTTTTTACCTTCAGCACGTCGCCCTTTACAGGATGCTCATCATGCTAGGAGGGTAAAACTACACTTGAGTACGGCGAGGTGCTTTGACGCATGGCCTTGCTTCGACATGTAACCCTGATAAACCCCCACGCAAGTTGACCTCAAGAATCCCGGTCAGAGCTTAGCTCGCATAGGATTAGAAATATTGCAGCCCAAGCAAGAGTAGAAGTGCGCGTTGAATCAACAACAGCAGCATGGAATAGATAACAATGTACTGCTAGTTTACAAAACAGTCAAGGACAAAACAAGGCGTCGGGAATGCTACCAGCGGCACAGGACACCTTAGAGACACGACGTACAGGCGCGGCGACATTGACGACTGCACCCACGGCAAATGTTGGCGGCGCAGAGACAGCAGACGGTCCGCTGTCGAAAGAGTCCAAAGCGACGGGTGCAGGAATTGCATTCGTCTTGCGATGCATCGTGGATGGATCGGGCGAGGTAGGTGCGGTGGCCAGTTGTCGACACCCCACCAGAGGACACAGAACTGCAGCTTCCATCGTCTTGGGAGCTCGGACGCTCCGAACCGTCGTGTATCGGGCTTGAAGGTTGGGGCCGAAGCAAGAGAGTGGACCTCATGTGCTGTCTGAGTGCAATTGAAGAATGGACCCACCGAATGCCTTCCACGTGCGAAACCTTCAACCACGACATTCCAACAAGAACGATCAAAACAGATGGAGACATGCAAAACCCAAACATACGTCGCTATGTCACAAGTACCGTTTCGCACAGAATAAATCACTTTGTTTAATAACTCACGTGGAGATTTTTGTTCATATTAAATTACAAATCGAATGTGCGCATATTTAGCTTAAGATATGTATGTGGAGAAAACGTTTTTATTCAATGCGGTCACCAAAACTGACAAAATGAATATTTTCTGGCACTCATAAGCGAGAAAAACGTGGTGAGTTATTCTGTGCGAAATGGTTTGCATCTTGCAATTGCGTTAGCCTGATGTAGTCACTCCTGTGGGCTCGTAGAGTCTAATTAATATATGGTAACAGCACTGTCAAGACCAGCGCTTGCAATGATATCGTTCGTTGGCGGAGTTCACGCGTTTTGTGTGCTGTGATCACAGTCTGCCGGCAGAGGCGAGGATGCATATCATTTCGTGAACACCTATACCCAATATAGTTCAGATCTTGTACATGAGCCACGGAGCCATGGGTATTCAAGAGGCTTCAACTGTTTCACCCAATGGGAACTGTGTCTCGACGGCATAATTTCGGGCGCATCAACTTTCATTTCTCATTTTTACCACCATGACCAAGACAAAACAATTCGAAAAAAACGGCGCGTCAACGCAACACAACACAATCTCAAACACTATTATTTTAATATTTATCGTCCAAACTCGTTTACAGTGTCAGTGTTAATACTCGCCACTGTGGTTGGGGCTGATCATTCGCACGCACGCGCCACATGCGCCTTCCAGCTGCCGGCTACATCCGCGGCAAATGTCAGCCGCACATTGCATGCACACAGTTTGCCGTCGAAAGAACCCAAATTTTCGACAGCACGCGTGGCACCCGTCAGTCGTGTGCGTGGGGGCGGCAGTCTCGATTGAGGACAAGCAAGGTATGGCCGCGGTGCAATTGCTGCATTGGGTGGCATCAAGAGTATGGCTGGACCCATGATGAAGGCCCCCACCAACGTGGTGGGCAGACTGGGTTGGTCGCAGAAGAAGATGTGACGATGCCATACGTGGGATATGGAGCCAAAGGCGGAATGAGGCCGACGGCCGATCACCCAACGGTCGACTCAGTCCGTTGTGGGCGGTTTCAAGTGTCGTTGTATGATCGGCATCACCCAATCAAAAGGCGGCATTTCACGGTTGAGTATTTTCCAAGCGCCTGATTGGTGCCCACGTTTTTTCGCCATGAAATGAACCAATGAAATCGTCGGACGAGGCTGACCCTCACCTCACGCATGTCTTTGCCCAGATTTCATTGGCTTTGCAATTTTTTTGCAAAAGATGAATTGAAAATTGAAAATTCGACGACCTCGCATGGGGCGCTGTGCCGCCTTTTTATTTCGATTTGCGACGGTGCATTCATCAGCTTTCCTGGGAGAAGCAAACAAGAGAAGTCCCCTCAGTCGCGCCAAAATGTTACCAGATCAGCGGCACAAGCTCTGAATGTTCAGAGCCACTTGGTTGCCAAAGTGCCAAAGATCACGACGTACGACATATCGTTCGTTCTTTGGGCGTGGAATAAGCCATCCTCCAGATCCTGCAGAAAATCATTCACCCAGTATTTGATTGGCCATAAAACAATATCGTATCCGTTCTCTGACGAAGAGAGCAGATTCCAATCGACATGCAACCTCAACAGATGCGTCTGCACAAATGTGTAGTCCATCGCTTGTGAACCACGCCTTTACTCTAAATTATATCCTCTTCGGATTGTCTTGTTCTGGTCAACTTGGCTACATTCTTGTTAAATAACACATCGACAGTCAATTCAACGTGTGCCGTGAGCACGACGAGCATGCACCGCTGTTGTGGCGGCTGCAGCCTCGGCAAATGTACGAGACACAGAGGCAGCAGACTGTGCGTTTGCGGAAAACGCCAAACTTGCGGTAGCAGGAAATGCAGATGATCATATTTTCATCGGTCGAGAATTTCCTTGTGTGGGGTTGATGGGACGGCGTCGGCGAGTAAGATTGAGGCTCTTCGGTCATACTTTGTTGTGGTCGGGATCAGCCCAATTCAAAAATGCCACACGCGTCACTTTGTGGTGGCCACGCGAGTGTTGGGAATGAATGTCAGCTACAAATCCCGTCGAGATAGACCTAATTATTCGTCGAAAATATGTGTCAACCTGCGTACTCCAGAGAATACTAGTATATATTTTCACTCAAACTAATTTTGGTTGAGATATTATTATTCTAGTATGGTTTACGAGTAATAATCATATTATATACTAAAGAATTTTGTGTAATACATGAAATATACTTCCAAGTATGGAAAAACCACAAATCCACACTCTCCTGATATTTCGTGAAAATTCAACTTGAAGTATATTTCGACTCGGCTGGAACAATCATCATCGCACTCCTTGGGACAAAGCATGGCCTGGGCGAAACTTCAGTCGCATCCTGTGTCTTTGTCACGAGCTGAGTTGTCACGCACTTGTTGATCCTGTGGATTGCTGTTCTTGAGACCTCGCCAACCGTCCGTTTCTGACGCATTCTCACAATCACCGACAAGGTGTGATTGTCCAACGACTGTCCACAATCACTCCTTGCACCCAAACGTGTCAACATTGCCAAACAAAATTCCTGGGGTCACGAGATGTGGCCGTCGTCCCTAACTTTTTCAACTGGTCTACAATCCACCAACACTGCATGTCCCATACCGCCTGAGTTTTTGTGATGGCTTCAAACGTTTCACCTAAATGCCCCTCGTACATTTATCGACTCGAGTTTGAAAGGACGGCGGTCAAGCAGTCGACTGGCCACATTGCGATGGCCACGACGGCCGCGGGCGGATACACCACAAGTCGGGCGAGATTGAGCCAAAGGGTGCGGCGCCGCTGCCACTTGTCAACCACGCCTTTGTACGGCGGACGGGTCAGCGCAATGGGGCCAAAGAGCGTCCGTGCAATGCTCGCTTTGTCGTTGTTTTCGAGGATGCGAAAGAGGATGCGGGCCACACGTTCGCCGAGGAACGACGGACAGGCATTCAAATAGGTTGCATAGAGGTGGAGGGCGTGGATGTCGGGGCGGCGGCGGATTGTGAAGCTACGAAACGCCGTGTTGTCTTGCAACTCCTGGGCCACGCAGTCGGCCAAGACTACTGCGTCTTCCAAACCGCTGTTGATGCCTTCGCCCGTGGCTGGGAGCACCGAATGGGCAGCGTCCCCGACCAAAACAACCCAATTGTTGCGGCTGTGAAAGTGGCTACACCGCACGACCGCGCCGCGGTACGTACGTCGGTCGAACCAGTCGCGGAATTCGTCGTCGGCGACAATCTCTTCAAAGCCAGGCGCGATGGACCGCACCCAAGCCTTGAGTTTGGCGACATTAGCTGTTGTTGGACTCGTGGCATGGATCAAGTGACCATCGCTTGCACTCGCCTCCGAGTCTCGCACCGTGAGCACCATGATCCATTGGAGGGCGCCATCATGACGTGGTAGTCCGACAGCGGCCGTGTAATGGGCTCCGCGAAAGAGGTAATGCACCGACGGGTCAAGTCCTTGAATCATTTGCCCAGGCGATGCATACAAGACACGGTGTTCGTTGACCCAAGGCGAGACCATGACGTCGAGTGCCGGGTCATGACATTGCATGGCGGCGCGAACGGACGAATAGACACCGTCGGCGCCGACGACGCGGGCTTTGCTGGCATCGACCGTGACGACCGTGCTGGATTGGTGGTTGTCGTCCGTTCGTGTGAACGTGAGCGTCTGGGTCGCAAAGTCCATCGAATACAACGTGTGGTTCATGTGCACGGTGATTTGGGAATGTGCCACGCACGCGTCCATCAAGTACACATTGACATGGCCGCGTGACGTGCCAAGCGTACTGCCACCGGATGCGAGCGACGCCACCCGCCGCGAGCCAACAAAGATGTCCCAGGCGTGGATGGGTCGACTGGATGCGCGGATGCCATCGGCGGTGGCAGGCGCGCCGGCGATCTCGATGGCATGCATACCGCGGGGGTTGATTCCAATCGGGTAGCTCTGTGTCGGATCGTTGGGGATGTTGGACCGACCTTCGTAGATTGTGATACAATGGCCTAGCTTGGCCAAGTGGAGCGCGACGGCGCAGCCAACGGGGCCACCGCCAACGATGATAAAGTGATGGAGTTGCATCGTAGACAAATGTAAAATGCCAAAAAGGAAACCTCCAGTGTTCAAATTCACCATCGCGTGTGTTGTGCCGGTCGCTTGTTGGGGGTTCGTCCATGTGACTGGAGTCCCACGGAGTGAACTGATTGACATTTCCGTTGAGTTGCACGAGGCATGGCGACGACGTTGCAGGAACAAAAGCACGTTCTCGAGGGGTGACGTCGGCCCGCCCGGTTCACCGCGATGTGCACAAAGAGACTCTCATTGCATGACCAGACACAGTAGATTGTATGTGCCACCGTTGACACTGTACCTGGAGACACTGCACAAGACAACGAAACCAAGCGGCCGACTTCCCGTCAAAACACGCGCCAGACAAGAAGAAATTGCACGCAACGACAACTACCATACTCACCCTCAGCGATGAGCTCATCCTTCGTAACTATATCCATCAGGATATGGACTTTGCCCAAGCCATTACAACGTAGCCGGTAGTCTATATGCTGTGCTAATACATCCTCCTCCTCATCATCATGTGCCACCGTTGACACCTCCCGTTGGTTGAAGTTATGCAGAAAATAGCAACTCTGTTCCTCAGCCCTATTCACATTACCTTTGCCTTGACTATTTACACCAGCCATGGCGAGGCAATGCAGTACTAGCTACGCATCGAACGGCCAACGTGGAGGATTCACAACCAGTGAGCAAACTTGCTTTGGTTCGAGTGTGCCTTGCAAAAAGTCGTCTTTGGGACGGGGGACAAAGGCTTCGTCGCGTAAAATTTCATCGATGCATCTCTTCTTCCGAATGGAGGCCTACAACGACCGAGCAAAGCTTTGCCCACGACGAAGGCTGCATGTTCGGATTTGTTTTCACTACCAACATGAGATATCGACATGGAGTCCACCGACGTGCCTTGCACTGAGACCTAGTCGCGAGGCAAACAAGAACGTCCGCATGTCCGTGATTGTAGTACGTCTTCTGGTCATGGGCACATGGCTTTCGTACGCGTCGAACATCATATGTTGAGACCCACGTCTATGGTTGTGTGGAGAACAATTTCGTCGCCAAGGACAAGAAAAATAGATATTCATGGACTTTGAATTACAACGCAGCAATGCCGCCGTACGTTGAGATGAGATAGACGTTGCCATTCGCAGCATACAACACACGCAAGTGCACATGGTCCAAATGAATGTGGTGGACGTTGATTTCTTCTGATATCGTCATCATTTCGGCCGACGCATGCGAATACCCGCCAGCGGCTGGGGCGTCTGCGACCACACCGACATGGACGATAAAGTGACGCACGCGCTCGACGTTTGGAAATCGACGGTCGATGGTATTTGCCCAGCTGAATTCAGGGCACGTGCCGCGGCAGGTTTTGTACGCGTCGTCGTTCGACGCGACTTCTTCGACTGCGAGTGTCGTCCGGGTAAAATCAAACACGAGGCGGTTGATGCCACGCGGCGTCATGTATACGAATTCTTCTTCGTCCGAGTCGGAGCCGGAGTCGTCGGAACGAGGACCGACCAACTTGGATGTTTTCAGGCCTTGAAACGTCGTCGCGTGCGGCAACAATGCCCGTTTGGCCAGTGGCAGCTTTGCTGCCCGTGCCTTGCGCTTCGTCCCAAAGGCCACAGTTCTTGTCTCGGCATATTCCGCAGCGAGTTTGCCCACCCCGTGTGCCGACAACTCGGTTTTGTCGTCGTCGAGTACTGTCGCGTGGTAGTACTCGGCAGTGGCGCCCACAATGTCCCGCCCGACGTCGTCGATCCCATAGGCAGCCATCATGTAGCGTCGGTCGACACTGTCCTGAAAGATTGCATCCATCATGTCGTCGTTGTCCGAGTATTCGTCGTCCGAGACGAAGACGTCTTCTTGGTAGCTCTCAACCGTAAAGATTGAGCCAAAGCATGGCAAGTTGTAGAACGCAGCCGTCAAAACGTGGTTGCGCCGAACGAGCGTCGTGGCACGTGTCTCGGGGTCAAAATTGATGCAATAGTAGGCAGGCAAGTCGTCCACGTCCTCCTGGATTGTGTGGCCCAGCGCAAAAAACGTCTTGAGCGCAGCCACGCGGCAGCAGCCCTCAACATGGGCGTCGAAAAACGACGACGCATGCATGGTGGTCCACAGCGCCGTGCCATTGACTTGGGTTGACGAGGCCACGATCCGAGACAAATTGTCCAGCGACATCATCTTGGCGTGCGCGGGTGCGTCAAACGTTGCGTCTTGGGCGAGTGCTTCGACGAGGCCCTTGGCCCACGCCGATGTGGCCACTTGGAGCCACTGCATGGCGGGGAAGGCACAGACCAGCGCATAGAGAGACGCGGCGTCGAGGAAATGGCCCACGAGTTCCAGCACATGAGAAGGCACGCCATCGAGTCGCGTCGTCGTCGTCGTCACCTCTGGTTCGTCATTGGTCGCTGGGAAACGGTATCGAATCGAGAGACACCGCTCGTAGAGGTCCCCTGCGGCATCCAACTCCCCCTCAAGCTCGTGTTGCTGTGCCCGTCGAAAGTATTCGAGCACAAGGTTGTAGCTTGGCCGTTCCGAGGGTGGCACTGCGTAGGGCTGCGGGGGTCGCGTGGCCATGACGTCCGTTCGAAGCACGAAGCGCGCTAAGTTGTTCGACGACGTTGTCGTTTTGGCATGCAAAGCTTCATGCAGCACGTGCTGCGAAAAGACGACGGCGCGACCGACCTTGGGCACGACGTAGCACGTCGTATATCCAAGGGCGAGCCCACCGCGGGCTTGGATTTCTTCGTCCACTGTCATCCCATACGTGTCGACGGCCGCATGTTTTGG